>BMAW01039077.1:597573-626211 GCA_019974015.1 Nephila pilipes
TATATATATATATATATCTGAGGCATCCATTACTTAAAATCATTCCAATCTTGAGTGTTTTTCTTCAAATAACAATAGTTGATATTTCTTTTCGATTGTTTGAGCGGTTATTTCGTTTGGGGCTCATACATCAGGTCATATTTTACAACCACACTGTACATATCCCATCACTGACTACAACTGGAATATATATGTCCTAGTTTGTAGATTGAAAATTGTTCAGAAAAAATTCAAAACATTCAATTTACCTTATTTGTGATCTATTTAACTCATTATAATAGTAAATGAGGTAAAAAAAAATTTATTTGCCAGTGAAAGGGTTTTAACATAGTTTTTTTTTCAAAACCATTTTCTATTGATAATTAAATATTTAGCAACACTAAACTCTTATGTTAATCAAGAATTTATATCCAAGATTATCGAGTAAAATTTTTAAAAAGAGTGATTTTTGAATATCTTTAAAATAGTGAAAAAGAAATTATAAATAAACAGCATTCATTCATTTTTCTTGATAAATTTATAAATTATAATTCTTATCCTAAATAATTTTTAATTTCAATTCTAAAATATTAACTTCAAAATATCAAACATGTGCTTCTACATATCGTAAATTTATATACATAAATATTTCAAAATGTTTTTCGCATTTTTTGCTCTAGTAGCTAGATACCAATGTTTATTTAGTGGCAAAACTATGAAGTATGAATTTCTCACTGAACCTTTTACCTCATAAGAATTCGGTTATCCCCCCCTCCCAGTTCTGTTTGAAATTAACGAGAAAACATCACTATGCTGACAACCCAAATTTTAATAATGTATAAAGAGACAATTTTAAAGCGCAATCAAAACTCAGCATTTTGGTTCAAAATTGTTTTATTATGCAATTGTGCTTACACCAAGTTACATTTGCTTTATTTTTTTATTTGAATGTACGTATGTTATCTGCAATTCTGATTATTTTGAAAGGTGCAAAGCATTCAGTTTTATTCAGTTGCATGAGAGCTAAAAGAAATTGTAAATATCTCTAGCTCATAATATTTAATTCAGAAATATCAATAACATTATTGTGAACTCATGAAATATTTGAAGTATAGAAACTGTTTTCATTATCAAAAGCTTTGATTTATAAAATAAAAAAGTTATAATTATTTTTAAAAAAAATATTACATTAGAAATGTTTGAGTGGTTTATGACATTTTTCTTTTAGAGCATTATTATTTCTTTAAAAATAAGACATGATTAAATAAAATTTAATAAAAATTATTACTATTACACCACTTAATGAACTGAATATTTTTATTTTTAAAGAATACTTCAGTTTATCGATTTATGAAATTGAAAATACCCTAATTTTTTAAAAGTATTTTACAATATATACTGTTACAGTTCACAACTAGGCAGATATGTGTATGCAATAAATTTATTAAGTTTTTAATTGTGAACTCTGAGCATTTTAAGATATTCCTTGATGTTTCATTAAAAACGAAAGGTACCTCTCCTTTCAGTTTTTAAAATCTATTTTATTACTAAAAATCAGTTTTATAGAAACTGTAGCAAAAATACACATGTGTGAGGTTATTACTCTTTTATTATATAATTTTGAAATCTTACATATTTTTTTTTGTTAAATACAGAATTCATTATAAAAATACTGTGTTTTATTAAATCTGCATATGAAAAACTAAAAAAAGTGCTGTGGTTTGAATTGCAGTGAACAGTTGCCTTAAAATATGTATAACTATCAAAATTAATAATTCTTAAAATGCTTCTAATGAAGGTGTATCAATGTTCGTTTTCATGATAGTTCCTCTATTTTTGTAAGTGAGTGCATTAATTCTTAAATTGCATCGTATCGGATATATATCTATTATTGTATGAGTTGTGGTATCCTCATAGTAAAATCGTAAATTCCGTGCTTTGTTTATTGCAGATTTGATTCCTTTTTCTGAGAAAATCAGTAACAAGGAATAATAAGCGGTTGCTGTGCGTTATATTTGGCTATTTCTTCTGAGTCTTAACAACATGGGGTGTGGAAGCTCAAAGGGTGAGGTTCCAGAATGATATCATCATCCTATTTTATTTCAAAATTATTGTACTGTGGGAATTGCCCCGCTGCACTGCAGCAGTGCCACCTATAACCCGAATTAGGATGTAACAGCATGAGGTGTAAGCACGCAGAAATGCGTGTCCGCCTTTCCTTTAATTTTTCATCTTTTAATAAACCATTTTTCCTCTTAAAATGAGCTTGTTTCTTTGAAACATACTGATGCTAACCTCTACGGGGGGGAGGGGCTCAGCAAACGAACCAGCATTTAAAGACGAAGTAAAATTTAAAAACTCGAACTGAAAATCACTGTGTGAATAAGCAAATGGATTTGATAATGCCAAAAAACATGGGCTTTCGCCTCCTTCACTAAGTATAAACGGTACTTGTAATGGAAAACTTGTGACTACTTCTGAGTGCAGACGGTACTTGTGATAGAGAACTTGTGAGTATTTCTAAGTACAGACGATACTTATATTACTAGCAAACTACGGAAATAGATATCTGATGTTGTGCCACTATTCCGTTATGATTGTTCCAGTATTTATGAAAATCGACACTAAACGAGTAATAACAGACGATTATTACACGATTTTGTTTAGATGTGTCAATTGAAGTGCTTTGGATATATCTCTGTTAAAAAGAGGGAACATATTCAATTTATACCTTTCAATTTATATACGAAATTAAGTTTTATTCAGTGACTGTGCTACCCGAACTGTATAAAGATGATTACTCTTAATAATATTCCTGTTGCATCAAACTTTCTTAAAAGAGGAAATATTAAAATTATTAAGTTGTTAAATATTATGTAATTTAACGATTTTAACGATGCATTTCATTGTAATACAAGGAAAAAATTAAGAAGTTTTTCCTCATTTCCCACTGATTTGAATATTGAAGATCGCAAGATATTAATATCCGATTCTTTTTCTGTAAATGGTTTGGTTTGTGTGTTAAATGTGTAAGGTCTGACTACTAACAATAATAAAGAACTCCTTAATAGAATCTATCAATCTTTATCGAATTTAAACGAATTGTAGGTTTTAAACTCTAAACTTCTAAACAGTAATTCTGATGACGAAACAGAAAAATATCGTACTTCTTCATTTCCCCCTTGCGTAATGTCTCCGGCATCAAATCATAACATTTCAGTTGATATACTCAAACCTTCCTTCTATTTTGTTTTGAAAGATCTCGATATTCTCATCGAAAGTCTACTGGTTCTAATACATACGACATAAAGTGTGAATAATCGCTTCTTTTTTCCCCATTGTGCGTTGAATAAACAGCGAAAAATATTTGCCTAAACTTTGATTGATGGTCAGACAAAGAATTTTCTATGTACGCAGCGTATTCTTATGGCATGCTTTCGTTTAAAAATGCTTTATTAGAAGAATTCCGTCATCAATTAAATGCTGCTAAAAATCACAGACAGTTTAATAGACGTAAATATTTTATAGCAGTTAGAGAACTCGTAAGCACTTCTCATGAAATTATTGACGAATCTTTATTATTTAAATATTGCACAAATGGCATACAGGATTACCCATCAAATAAAGCTGTTTTATATGGAGTTAAATCTATTTCAAAATTTAAAAAAAAGCTTCGTATTTAAGAAAAAATAGTCAGTGATAGAAATAATAAACTCTTTCCGAGAACAAATTCCCGATTCAGTAGAGGACGTGACATGAACTCAAAACATAATTTTTTTAGATCTGAAACTCAAAATAATAGTGCATGCAAAAAACAAAAGACATGTTTTAATTTTAACATGACAGGACGGACATATCTCTCGTTTCTGTCCCGAAAAACACAAGTGTTTAAAATATAGTATTTGTAAATATTTTAGCTGTACTACAAAGTGTAACAACAAACTGATTCCAAATCGAATCGATAATGCTGTATCGATTATAAATAATTTACCTCCTTTGATGTACAAAACTACTACTGTTAATAATAATTCATTTACTTAATTGGTCTTTACTGGAAGTCAGAAAACAATTATATCGAAAGATACATGTAACAAAAACTATGAATTTAGATGTTATTATTGTCATGGATATTTTAACACAGGCCTAAATAACAATCAACACAGTGTCGCATTAACAAAAATTTCGTATACTTAACTGGAAAAACCAGAACAATTTTCGATTTCTAACATGTCAATGAATGTTAAATTGGAACTTGAAATCGGATCCAATGTTATTGAAACTGAACGAAATTTTCTTCATAATTTGATTTTGAGCTATAGGCCTATTAATACTAAAAGTACTGATATCCAGACGTCTATTAATTTAAAGAATGAAACACGAATAAGACATAGACTATGATGATTACCTTTTGCTGAAAGAAAAATTATAGATGATCAAGTAACGAAATGGTTGGCTGATGGTATTTTTGAGACATGCCCTTCTGATATTTCCAGCCAAGTAGTTGTTGTCAGGGGGAAAGACGGATCCCCGAGAGTTTGTATTGATTATAGACAACTTAATAAAAACATTGTAAAAGATAACTATACCTTACCTCTAATAGACAATTTGCTTGATAACCTTCAGGATGCAAACACGATCAGTACAATCTATCTATGCAATGCTTTTTATCATTTAGAAATAGGACCAAATATTAGACGATGTATATCATTTGTGACCCATAATGGAGAATTTCAGTTTCTACGCACTTCTTTCGGTCTTTGCAAGTCATTAATAGTGTTTCAGCGGTACATAAATACACTATTTAAGGATTTGATTATAAAACGCCGTATTTTAACTTACATGGATGAACTCATTGTAAAATCTAAAAATACAGAAGGTCTCGAAAGGCTTGCATCAGTGTTTTCATTTGCTTTCTCTTACGGATTAGATATAAATTTTCAAAAATGCCAGTTTTTAAGTAAACAAATAGAATTTCTTAGCTATGTAAAAATGGTGAATTGTACCCATCACCACAAAAAATCAAAGCTGTTCTTAATTTTTCTGAAACAAAATCCCAGAAAAATTTGCAATCCTTTCTTGGTCTTGTTGGATATTTTCGGAAATTTATTTTAAATTTCTCCATCATTGCACATCCTTTTAAAAAACTTCTGAAGAAAAATTGTAAATTTAAATTTACTGATAGAGAAATACAAGAATTAATTTGTCTCAAACAATGCTTTTCTAACCCCCACCTGTTCTAAACATTTACAATCAGAATGCTGATACCGAAATTCAATGTGATGCTTGCATTCATGGTTATGGAAGTATATTTTACGCCAAAAATCAATGACAGATAATGCGCTACATCCATTATATTTTATGAGTAAGAAACCGTCAGACATAGCAACAAAATATAGCAGCTATGAATTTGAAGATTTGGCTATTGTCCAATAACTAAAAAAGGTTTAGAGTCTACTTGTTAGGCAAACATTTCTAAATAGTTACTGATTGCAACGCGTTCGTAATGATACTAAAGAAAAAAGGATTTTTGCATTCGGATCTAGCGATGGGCACTGAAACTAGAAGATTTAGATTACAAAATAGAACATCATTCCGCCTCCAAAATGAATCACGTAGACACATTAAGTAGCTACCCAGTTATGGTCATACTTGTCAGTCTCGTTACAAAAATCAAAACGGCTCAAGAACAAGACATTGAAATCCAAAATATTAAAGAACTTTTAAAAATTAAACCTAACGATGATTATCTTCTACAATCCTACATTCTCAACAAATTTATTGGAACTACTCCTTGCACCTAAAAATTTGCAGAATGACATTATACGGAATGTTCACGATCATGGACACTATGATTCTAAACGAGCCAAAGAGGCACTGAAGCACCTGTTCTATATACCTAAATTTAAAGGAAAAAAATATACTGTTTCATATAAAATAGTGTTCCATGTATTTTGACTAATCGTAAACGTGGCAAACAAGATGGTCTACTACACCCTATCGAAAAAGAAGCTATTACTCTACACACATGTCATGTTGATCATTTAGGCCCTGTCCCAACCATAAATAATAATTACAAACAAGTATTTGCCATCATTTACTCCTTCACAAAATTCATATGACTTTACCCAATAGATGCTGTAGATGTTATTTAAAAAGTAGAAAATCAAATATGCATATTTGGCAATCTATCTCTATTATTTCTGCTCGTGGTGAAGCATTTTCTTCCGAACAATCTGAAAATTGTTGTAGTACCAAAAAATCCCACACTTCCGAATCACCACCGTATTACCTAGATCAAACGGACAAGTAGAGCATTTAAATTCTACAATAGAAACAGTAATATCCAAACTTTCCATAGACAATCCAGAAAAATAGTATATGCACGTCAAAGGTGTCCAGTAGGTTACAAATTTAATATTCCAACAAAGTATTCAAACAACTTCCTTCGAATTGCTGTTTGGTACTAAAATTAAGACGCTGTAATATTTCAATATCACAAATTTACTTAATGGAGAAAACCAAGCTGACATCCTCAGCAACCTTGACAGTTAAGGAAATAGGCTAAACAACAAATCCTGAAAGTTTCGGATGAAAGCAAAAGAAATTATTAACGCCAACGAAAACCAGCAACTACTTTCAAGATTCACGATCTTCTCACCATCAAACAAACTCAGCTGGGACCAGGACTCAAACTGAAACCCATTTACTTAGGTCTATACAAGGAAAAGAAAATCAAATCGAACGACACATACGATATTCATACGCGTGACTTTTTTGAAGGACCTGCGAAAATTAGTACTTGTGCTGTTTATCTCAAACTATGGACTCGCGTACTATTACCTGAAGAACTAATTCAGTGGCATTTCCATTTGTGTGTATGAACTCTACAAAAATATTATTTTTCCAAAAATCTTTTTATCTTTTAGAGGGAATTTTATTCTTTTGTATTATTTGTGCTCCTTGTGTATTAATTTTTCTTTTCAATTTTTCAGATATTGTAAGGTGCTTAAATCTTAAGTTTTCATAATAATTAATATATTCAATCATTTATTGATCATCTTTTAAGTGGGTATGTTCTTACTTAAAATTTTATTATTATTTTTTTTATGTTTTTATTCATACGTATACATGAATCATTGTTTTTATCATACTTTTACTGGCTCACCTGAGTTCAAATGATATTGTCGGATGGCCGATTGTGGGAATTGTCCCGCTACGCTTCAGCAGCGGCACCTACAAACCGGATTAGGATATAAGAGTGCTAGGTGTAAGCACGCAGAAATGAGTGTGTGTCTTTTTTCTTTAGTTTTCACTATTTAATGAACAATTTTCCCTCTTAAAATGAGCTTGGTTCTTCGTTACATACCGATGCCAACCACCACAGTGCTTCACTTAAAGTATTACTATTGTGCTACATTAACTAATCCTTTGATGATTAGGCGAATCGACAGTTTTCACTCTTCTATGACGCGCAGATCTACGATCAAACGGTCGCTGAAAGTGGCAGCCTTTTTCTCCCTAGTGACCTTCGAAAATGTCACTCTCTTCTGACGATGAAGAATTATTTGCGGTATATTAATACAATATTTACACCAATTATAACTTGCACTTTTAAACAATTCAGTAGATGATAAATATTACAAAAATTAGTTTTTAAAATACGGAATTTTAAGCAATTATTTGCGATGTATTAATGTAATATGTAACTCGCACTTTTAAACAATTCAATAAATGTTAAATATTATGAAGATTAGTTTGCAAAATATGAAATTAAAATATATCTAAATAAATATATGCAATTTTAATCTTTATAAAGCAATAAGAAGTAAAGCTATAAGCTTTATAAAGCTTTTTTGTTAATTTATCTAAAATTTCTTCATAATGTGTAGAATTACACATTATGAAGCATTACAGTCTTTACAATAAATGCGCCATTTCTTGTAACAAACTCCTGCCAAATTACACATGGAAAATAACTAGATTAACGATTGGATCGGAAACATTTTTCCTTATTATGTAAAAAAATTTACGGTACACATACAGCCATCTGTACACAATGAAATTAATTAAATTTTGCCAGTAAGTATCGTTTGTAACAGAATAAGGCAGGATAATATAAGCGGACAAACTCGGCTCGTCACTGTCCATTGGGGAAAAGTTTTGCTGTCCGATAAGAGTTCGGCTGCAAACAACGATCTGAACTCGTCAATGTCCATTATGGCACATTATTCGGTTGACGAGCTGGGTTCATTCATAACCATTGAAGGGCTGAGCAAACTAATATGTACTTTTCTTCTAATGAGTATTATATCTATCTATACAGGAATTACACCGATTAAATTTACATATATATCTCGGGGACGCAAGCAATATAAAAGTGAGAAAGTCGGACCAAGTAAGCCTCACTAAGAGTAGGAGTCAAAAGGATTATCTAATAATTTGAAAGAATCAATACCTAATTTGTTAAGGTCGTCCAACATATATGTAAATTTTTGGAAACCACGAACTCATGTTAATATAATCTTCCAGTTCTAATTCTTTTTAATAAATGGCCTTGCTATGGGATTTTGACAGATAGTGAAACTTTTAATTTTCTATTTAGAAGATTAGAGCAATATATATATATATATATATATATATATATATATATATATATATATAATGTTCTAATGCATCTAATTTAACTGTGTTAGCTTTAATAAATGAATATCTTCTCATTCGAAAGTCTTTGAATGAATCATGGACTAGTGCACTTTGATTCGAATTACTCTATTCAGATACAGCACCGATTCAACATAAGATCCATTTCTGCAAAAGGATTAGAAAAACTGTATGATGCTACCGTAATCGATATTAGGTTGATTTTGCCGTGTAGATACTTGTAAGAACCAGCATAAATTAGCTCTTGTAAACAGAGATTATTCTAAGAAAGATGTCTTTCCATTCCCCCAGCGAAAAATCCTGAATTAATCACATCTCTTACTCTATTTAACGTTCATTTGTAACAACCGCTTATTCCTAGAATTAAACAATGTCTGAACCTACTTAATGAACCAAAAATATTATCAGAACTTCTGAAATTTAGAAGATGATGAGTGAATTTTTTCTCGAATAGAAACGAAATAGTTTCAAGGAAGAGGTCAATTTTTAGAATGAATTTCTTACATTTAAAAGAAAGGGATTCTACTGCTACAATGGAAAATAAGGATAAGAATAAAACGCACAAACCGATGGTACTCGAGTAAAAAGGACGAAAACTGAAAGTCAGGAGAGTTTTGTCTGATATTATTTCATATTGTTATCCATTACTGCTTTAATAAAACTTTTTCTTATAAAATAATGTAATGTTGTGTAGTATTTTGCTTTCTCTCGTATAATCATTAACTGCATGAAATAATAAACTACTTTTGGGAATATCAATTTTTAAACTAAAAGCAGTATTTTTAAGACTCATTAGATGTGCGAACAACAGTTAACTTATTTGACTCATTCCTCTGCTTCAGCCATGCATAAAAATATCCCATGAACTATTTACGTTCTGCTTCAAAAGTGAATACTGAGTCGTATAATCAATGAAGCAAGTGATCAACCTCTGTGTGTTCAGTGTATTAATACATTCATAGTTCTCTTTAAATCAAACTTCACAGTTTTGTGTAGTGTGGCACTTCAATTCAGATAATCTGCAAATACTTTCGAGTAATTTGCAAATATATAGTGTAGATTTTATGTTTTAGGTGCTCATTCATCCAGAATAGAATACTCCAGCAAATTGTGTGGAATGATCCACACTACTGGAAACAAGCTTCAAAAATCTTAAAGTATTTACTATCACTTCAAAATATATATCTTGAAAAGTTGAGCATTCTGTATAGGTAAACAACTCTCACTTATCAATATAAAAAGTAAGAAAACAAGCACATTTTTACATCTACATCTTAAGAACTCAGCTGAGAGATTTTAACGTGTTATTTCCTCTTTCATTTATTCGAATATTCTAAATAAGTCACATTTAAAACAGATCTAACATGTAAGATATTTAACGAATACCATATATTTAAAACACGATGCATTTTAAAGAATCATAAATGAAGTTAAATATTGTTTGAATGCAGTTTTATTTAATTTATATGTTTTTAATATTTTACTTAACTATAGTGTTTCTTTTATTGAAATTTTATAACTTTTATTATGGTTTCTAGTCAAACCTAGATTGAGATTCATGGGAAAAATCCGTGAATTATGTGTGTGTGTGTGTGTGTGTGTGTGTGTGTGCATAGTCATTCTAAAATACAAGTTATAGCCACTAAAAACTTATTTAAGAAGTTTATTAACACAAAAAAATCAAAAAACTAAAACCTACAGAATTAATTAAAAAATTATTTTATGACAAAAAAAAATTAAAGATATTACTGTAAGTTAAAAATATATAAAAATGTAATGAAAATAAGCTAAAATTTTACTTAAATACTCTTTCATAAATAATATTAATTCAGTTCAAAGATAACTCATTAACTACTAAAAAACCTTAAACAACATAGAAAAATCAAGAGAAAATAATCATAGTAAAGCAGAAATAGAGAAATGTAATTTAATTCTGTTCCACACTTAGAGTGGAAATTGTGAGTTTAAACTGGTTTCACGGATCCAACCATCACCTCTTCAGTAATTAGATCATCATTAAAGGTATAAAACAAGAAAATCAAAAAAATGAAATACAAACCGAAATTCAAAACAATAGAAAACAAAAAAGATGTATTTGATACAATTCAATCAGAAAAAAATTATATTAAAAACTCTACACCATCACTACACACATAAAAAGTACTTTTTAAAATTAAAGAAGTTTAACTGTTGCCTTTATAACTTAATTGCTATTCAAATATAATACAACAGGGCGTTAAAGTCAATATATCTACAACATTTTGCTAAAAATGTCAAAATAAGTGATTGTTGATTTATTATACAGAAATTAGTATTAACAGAAAAATAAGTTCGAAACAAAATTAAAATACTACAAAACTATACTAAGTAAACATTTAAAAGTTTAATAATTTTTTAATTAAATAAACCTACTAAATCATTATATCTAGTCTATTGAAATATGAAAGGAAAATTATACTAAAAATATGTGTCACTTTCTGGTGGCAAAGATTAAAATTAGAGAAATTTTTTTTTAAAAAAACCAAAACACAAATTAAAAATTTATTGTAAATGATACTATCTTAAAAATTAAGCAAAAGCTAATGTAAAATTTAAGACAAATTATAAAATTGTTGAAAAAATATATACCTATAAAAACTCACATATATTACAAATCTATCAAGAAATATAAATATATTAAGGTACATTTTTACAAAAAAAAAAAAAAAAAAATACATAAAAGAAAGAAATCTTCGTGAAACATTTATATTTTTAACTACAATTGTCTATAAAATAGTAAATTCAAAAGTCATTTCAATGAACCTCTTTAAATTTTTCAAATTTGGTCTAATTTGTTTAAAATTTAGTAGAAATTAACATTTACACTCAAGTTCATATAACAAATTTTAACAAATGTATTTTACTTTTTGTTTCAATAATATATTTACTATACATATATCTGTGTTGAGAAGCAGAAAAAATACAGTTAAATCTTAAGCTTACTGAGTTATACCAAAATTTATAAATACAACATGATTTTACAAAAAAAAATATTTCACTTTTATAAATAAAAATAGCTCCAAAGTAAAAGGTTATATACTTAAAAGCTGTATTTGAGGTTCCAAACATACTTAGAGATGTACAGAACATTCAGGCAAAATTTCATTAGATTATATGAAATATTGCTTAAGAAATGAGATTTTTCGTAATAAAAAAAATTAAAATCGCGGTTTTCCAGAAAATGCAAATAAAGATTTTAATGTTTCTTAAAAATTTATATATTTACATTAATGCTTTAACTATCTACTTTAGAAACAAATACAAACCATTTTTGAAATCGTAAATATGTGGGCTATAATAAAAAGTAATAAAGAAACTTTCGAAAATTTTATTCGAATTATAAGATAAAAAGATTTAAACAAAAAATTTAGAAAGATATAAAAAGTATACAAAATAATTATTATGACAATTAAACAAATTAAAAATATTTTATACTTAAAGTCTTAAATTTAAAAAATTAATGTGATCTACAACCACTAAAAAATTAAAATTAAACTATTTTATAATAACAGTCTTTTTGTATAATATTTTGTAAGATTTTACTAGCTTCAGTAATATAAATATTAAAATCGTGTTTTAGTCATATTTCTAAATTTAATAGATACTTTGTTAAAAAGGATGTGAGGAAATTTCAGCACATTCATAGTACAACCAATTTTTTTATATATAAAATTTTGATTCTATAGGTGATTTCTATATCGCTATTATTAACATTAATAAAAGCATTATTATTAATCAAATGTTTGTTATTCATATTATCATACAGTTCTTTGCAAAAAATATATAAATAGCATTGGCTTTTCCAATGTAACAAATAATGAACTAAACTTCTAACTTTTTACAGAACCTTCTATATCTCTAATCATAGTATTGTTCTTTATCTTAAAATTCAGATACTTAATCTTTTCAATAATGTAAAATTTATATTCTTTAAAAGCTTCAACAGGTAAATTATATTTATCCAATTTAGTAAAAAAAAATAATGAATGTTTCCATTAATTGTTTCTTAAATATAATTGTTATTATTAAAAATTATTATTATGAAACTTGTACCTATATTCAAAATTTCTCTAAGATTTTTATCCTTAGCAATATTTAGATTACCTGTAATTACATATTGGTATTCTTCACTTATAAATTCTTTATACTCTAATTACAATTACAAATATTACTTTACTAATATTTACAACTGTTATAGTTATGTATCAAACATTCCATATTTTTATCAAATTTTTAATATTTATAAAAATTTTAAATTTTTTTTTATAAAAGCTTATTTAATATTAATATTATTAATAAGAATTAAATTTTTAAGCTTTTTCAGAATATTGTTAAATTTTTTTTCATATGATTTATTCATGAATTTAATACAACGATATTATATTTTTCGAATATCATTATTACGAGTATCAGTTTCATATTTATAAATTAAATAATTACATATATATGTATTAGTATGAAGATCTATTATATATATATTTACTTTAGTAACAATATCCCTTAGAGTTTTAATTTATCTTTTATTTAACCAATTAAAAAGTTTATTCAAAACTTTTAATATTAAAGTCTTTTTTTTTTAAATTCATTAAATAAGTAAGATTTTTCAACATCATGTGTGTGAGTGTCCATACATTTTCTTTTATTTTTTCAATTTATTTTCTTTTATCATTAACTGTATTGGGAACGTAGAGCATACTGTAACTATAAATCCCATAAAAATATCTTTGTTATCGTTTTGCTTAAAATTTCAGTTATAATTGTATTAAAAAGAAAAGCATTAAGACCATATGGGTAGATAATAGTGTATAATAATTTTCTAGTCACTAGTATAATACTTTTCAAATCATTATCTTGAATTGAATTTATGTATACACACACACAATATATATATATATATATATATTCTATAACAAAAAAACCGACGCACCAAGAAGGAGTTGCCCGATTGTAATGAAATTTCGTATGCAAAGACATTTGGACCGGACACGAAAACGATAAAATTTCTTGTCCAATGAATGAATAGCGGGAGCTACAGCGCATCGGAACTGCGCACTCAGCAGGTGTATATAAGAAGCGATTCTCAATCTAATGGTCAAATTTTCTGTTGCACTGCGATTCAGAATACCTTTCAACGACTGAAAAAATGCCTTGACACAGGATTCGAGCTCAATGCGAGCAACTGTCAGATTTTGAAAGGGGTCGTATCATTGGATTGAAAGAGGTAGGTAGGGAAAAGTGGAGAATCACTCGTCATATGGGTGGAAGCAATCGGCGATTAGAAGATTCTGACAAGAATGGGTGGACAATGGAAGATTTCAGCGTCATGAGATGTCTGGGATGGTATGAGAAGGCGATTGCATCTACCAGGAAATGTTGATGACCTAGCCAGACATTTGGAGCAAATTTGGCAAGAAATATCACAGGAGACCATCAGGGAGCTTTATCACTCTGTGCCACGTCGTGTGGTAGCTTGCATCCAGGCTAGAGGTGGGTCAACACCTTATTGAGCTCGTTATTTTGCAACTAAGTAACTCTGAAATAAATCATTCAATTTTTCTGAAATTTTAATCAATATCTATTCTGTACATAGTTTTCCTATCCGCCAATTTTTGTCTCCATCGGACAACTCCGTCTTGGTGCGTCGGTTTTTTTTTTTTTTTTTGTTATAGAGTATATATATGTGTGTGTGTTCAAGAGAGGATAATATATATATATATATATGTGTGTGTGTGTGTGTGTGTGTGTGTGTATAAGATAAAGCAAATAATTTATCATTAAAAAACACAAAAGGAAGAGAACAATTAAAAACCAAAATCAACAAAAAAACAAAAAACATTTATAGAACTAAGTAAAAAAATTGAAACTGAATCAAATTTGAAACTAAGAGATGAATAAATTTTGAATCAAATTTGAAATTAATTTGAACCAAAGAATAAATCGAATAATTCGAATACCCAACAAAACAAAACATGCATATTCAGACTGGGGACCGAATTGTGGGGTTAAACTCGTTCTTTGGTACCAACCCTCCCCCAATGTATCTTGTTCGGTAAAATTGGATTACTCCAAAAGTCAAGCTGTAATTTAAAGAAAAGAAACAATAAATAAAGAAGAAAAATTGAATGGCGAGATTTTTCAATTACTAATTATTTTCAAAAACAAGAAACAAAAAAAAAATTATCCAATTAAAACTTATCTATTTAAAAATATCCTTTTAAAATTATATATATATATATATATATATATATATATAGAGAGAGAGAGAGAGAGAGAGAGAGAGAAAGTAGAAATTTATTAAAAGGAAATAAATTATATTTAGAAACTAATAATCGGAAAGAGGTTTTACTTTTTATTTTTATTAAAATATGTCTCGATATTTACTAACTTTCAACTTCTAGTTTTATATCTTAAATGCGATGAAAAGATGTAAATGAGAAAAATTCACCTGATAGAATTTCCATTAATTCTATTTTCAAGTTTTCAAACATTTCAATATGGGACTCTCAAACATCCCTCATTTTAGAAGTAAATTCCTGTAAGCAAATTAAAACACGCAATGCGTATATCCTAAAGAAAGCACAATAGCTTAGAGAAGATGGAGAATACAAATTTACAAGAAATAGCTTTAACTGACTGCAGATGAGGAATGTAAAGTCCTTATCTGAATTCCAAATTCTTTATAATACATATTCTCAAAGAAAACGAATGCAGATTGAATACAAAGTAGCACACCCTCTTACGCGAAACTCAAAAAATGTTCGAATTTTCAACATCACTGTCCTTTCTTTTAAAGAATAAGTTATACATTTTAATCAAAATATATTGACTTCATAGGTGACAATTCTTGCACGCTTCATTGTGGCGCTTTAAAATACAAAGACACGTTTGATCAAATGTATTTGAGGTTTATGAAATAGATAAATTTATATACCTATCTTTTATTCCTATAGAAAAAGGCTAGTTCTTTCAACCAAGCGTACTTTTAGCTATCTTAACAATACCCAAAGACAAACCAAGAAAATATACTGTAATTAGGTACAATATATATTTTTTATTCCCAGAGAATGCAGAAACTCCCCGCTTGAGTTACAGAAAATGAGTGCAGAAAGGCATGGTTGCGTCTCAAAGGTCTTGAATTTTTTATCCAAAAGAACGGGCTTATCAAGGCTGATTCCTCTCCTTCTAGAAATCAAAGAACTGTTGGAAAAATACAATTCAATTAGCCGACAAACTGAAAGCATTGTTCCACTCTCAATCTAATCTCAAGCGAAAGGTTGTAAAAGCTATTTCGTTTCAGAGTTTCTCCGGCTTTTTCTGTGAATAAAAGATTCTTGATCTTACTTTTCGATGTTGTTTTTGATCCATAAATAAATAGTTCCACTTCAGTACTGTGAAGTATTTTGCACTTTGGGATTAGCACTTCGCAAGTATCTAAATGAACTGAAAATGTTACAGAGTATTGAATCAAAGAATAAATCAATATTAAAAAGAGTCTTTTCAAAATTGTTGCAAGCAAAATTTTGGATAGGAATACTTGAAAGAAATACACTTTTGCACTCAAATATGTTTAGTGAGACAAAATTAAATTAAAAGGTATACAACAATTTAATATTTGATTCTCTGAGCAAATGTAATTTGAATTTTATTCAGCTTCATGTGCATTTTTGACACGTAAAAATTATTATGCAATTTTAAGAGATTTTAAAAAATATTTGATAGCCATAACTACTACTACTAAATGCAAAGTTCAAAAATTAAAATTTAGGACCTACTTATCATACCAAACAGTTAAAGTTTTGTGAGCGTGTTTTATTAGTCACACATAATTAGTAATTAGCACATCAAACGAGACGCAGACATTCAAAAGAGCTATATTCATATTAATAAACTCGAATTTATTCTTTACTTTATGTTTTCGTTAAATTAGCAGGAAAAAATATAATTTTTACTAACCACTATTACCTGAATTCTTTGTGTATTAAACTATTTTTCTCAATAGCTTTGATACTAGGTTTTGTAAACTTAGTTATGTTGTTATTACTTCAAATAACTGAAAGTAAACAGTTGTAATTGAAGAATAATTTTAAAGAATTGATAAGCATTTCTAGCAAAAGAATTTGTGCTAATTTAATTTTTTTTCCTCTACATATTATTATTTTTATTGTTATGTTCAATTTAGTTCCTTAAATAATTGATATGAAGACTACAAAATACGTTGAAAACTTTTATCGCATCATAAAACGAAAATACACGTGAGGTTTCGCCATGTGAATAATTGTGCTGAAGTTAGAATATATACTATAAAAGTCATTAGTATTAAGTTGAAGTTTTCTTATGGTGAATCAGTTATAAATTTCCCAGCAAATTCTTTCACATTTATGTATAATAAAGTTTTATATATAAAAGGAACTGATAAAAAAACTGTATATATATATATATATATGAATGATACAACTATATGAGGTTGTTATAGATGTTGATATTCAGAAATATAAGGTAGTCGTTGTTAGTAATTAATGCTCTATTTCTGGAGCATTTTATGCATTTATAATTTCAAACGTCGATGAAATAAAGTGAGTGAGTTTACGTGGCTCACACATCGTCAACAGAGAGAGAAAGAGCATTAGATCGATCAGAAAGCTAATATACTAGGGTAAAAAAAAGAGAGTTCCCTGAAATAATTTTTGTTAATTCAGCAATTAAAAGGGCTTGCGATATTACTATAACACGCGCAATTTCAAAGAGAAAATTAGTATATTTAAGAGGGGAAGAAAAGATTTGATTTTAAAAATAATTAAATAAAAAGAAAGACGATGAATTAAATTTATCATCATATATTCCCCTCCCTTTCACGTGATTCATACAATAACTAGGTCAGGTTATTGACGACCCAGCAAAGATGGAAATTATGTTATAAGTTTTTCTTTTTAAATTTCAATAAAATTATTTGACTATTGATCATTACTTTGAGTAATTTAAAAAATCAATGTTGAAAACATTTTCAAATAATAGGATAATAATAATATGAAACAACAATATCACAATCAGTGAAAAAAGTAGTTTTTTTATGTGACACATCATCATAGTTGCATTAAAATTTTTCTAAATAACAAAAATTAAAATAATTTTCCTTGGTTGGTAGTTATATATAGCTCGGATTACATTTTTCAAAACATTAAGAATGTATCAAATACATTCAATTTTTTTTTAAACACAATTTTGTAATGCGGAGCAACAATATTAAAATCTGTAATTGTAAAATTGAAAATAGATGTGTTGAGATATGAGCTTTTTTAAATTATTGCAATATATAATTTTTGTATTTGCTTTATTTGTTGGAATAAATTTTCTTCAAATATCCAAAATATTTTTTGAAAGCTGCTTGATATACTTTATTTTGTTCTTAATAACATTGAAATGCTCTTGGTAATTCAAAATTCGCTGAATATAAATATAGCATCAAAAGATATGTTTCTTAAAAACACTGCACAACAAAATTTAAGTACATTAGGTAAAGAGTTTTGTTCCCAAATGAAAAAAGAAACATTATTTTGAAATGATTAAGTAATAGATTCAAAAAGAGACAGTTGATTTCTTTCACTGAACTAGTAAGAAATAATTTCTCTTCATAAATTTTAATTATCTTTCTTTAGCAGGAAAAGTATGATAAATTCTAATACAAACCAAATCACACTCCCTTAACATACAAAACCTGAATTATTTTTCTGTATTTTAATTGTTTTTATTATTTTGTTTCTTATTATTCTCAGTTAATCCTCATAGACAAATCTGAGGTATAATATTTCACCCTCAAAGGTCTGAGAATAATGGGAATTGGCAGTTTTATTTACTTATTTCTCATTTAAGATAATTTATTCTTTAATTTTTAAGAAAAAATTTCAAAGAAATCACCAAACTAGTCTTTAAGAGATTAAATATTTTTATAGTGATTCACTAGAACATTTTTATTCATTTTGAATTTTCTCTCTTATTTATAATGGTACCAGTAAAAATATTTAATATAGGACAAATTCATAAAGAGATTTGCACAAAATATTTCTATTCATTTTTGTATCTTTATTTCCAGACAAATGCATCAATAAGAATGTAATATATAAGGTAAGAAAACTAGAACTTAAAATTTTATAATAATATAAATTTCAAAATACATTATACATAAACTAATGACCTCAATTTACAATTTATAATAACCAATTCCAATCAACACAATTAAAAATATAAATCAAAATTTCAGATTTTTAAAACCTAATTGAATACTTAATGAATTTATACACTGGAATTATAAATAATAAAACAGTAACACACTTGAAAATTTGTTGCTGTTTCTCGCAATTCAACACAAGTCCAGGAATGCAAACGCAACATTTTTTTTTATCTCTCTTGTACAATCAGGATGAGGTTGTTAATTTATTTCTTACAATATGTTAAAGAAATTTGTAAATCCTTCTTTTCACAATATTTCCTTTTGAGGAGCAGAAGCGAAATTGTAGATAAAACAATCCAATTTTTAAGCATATATATTTGATTTTTTTCCTTTTGTGGTGCAACTTTTGCTCCTGTAAGGTTGGATTCATCGGAAGAAAATTCACATTTTTCATGAACATCTTTCGAAGAGATGAATGAAATTACTTGGCTTTTTTTGTATGGCACATTCTAGTTCAAATGTAAGTGAAGGTTGATACGATTTAATGAGCTTCTGCTGAAATTCACTGAAGTCTTAGCACAAAGTGCTATTCAGTCGGCTTGATGAATTTTGGGGTTTACGGACCAGCCATCCTGGCAGTTTTTGATTCAACTTAGCGGAGTTATAATTGTTTTGGATATTCAGCAAAAAAAAAAAAAAAAAAAAAAAAAAACAATAGTTGTAAGAAATTGATGTTTGGTCTTATTAAACGATTCTGGAGCATTTTATTCATTTATAATTCCAAGCCACGATGAAAAAAAACGAGTGAGGTTACTTGGCTCATACAGCATGTGTCAGTAAAGAGAGAGCGTTATATCGAGCTGAACTTTATATACAAGTGAGAAAAACTGGGTTCACTAAAATAATTTTGTTAATTCAGTAACTAAAAAGGTTTCGTGATAGTACTATAAATCACCCGACTCCAAAGAAGAAATCAGTATATTTATAAGTGAAAGAAAATGTTTGACGTTAAAAATATTTGAATAAAAAGAAAAATTAGATGAATTTAGTTAATTATTGCGCACACACGCAGGCGAATATTTCTTATTCATTAATTATTTGTATTACATATTTATGCTTAGATCAGAATAAGATTTCTAAAAATATATATAGTTGATTAAAAAAGATTAAAATAGTAAAACACACATATTTAGGACAACTATAAATATTTTGCTGAGTTGCAAGAACTTTCAAATCTGAAGAAGACCTCAAATAGAGAAAACGTTAGAAATAACAATTTTCTCAAGCTTTTACATGAAATCCTGAAAAAAAGGCTAAAGAAAACTTCCTCTATTGACATATCTAATTTTTAAAAATTATGTGTAGTGTTATTATAAAATCTACAATCTGTTAAACTTTTGCTTTCAAAATTTAATTTAAAAGTTCCAACTTTTAAAATTATAAATTCTTCTTTATGGTTATATAAACTAATTTAATAAATCATGTAATGTAGAAATTAGCTCCTCTAAAATAGTCTATTTTAAGAAAGGAATCTGTAGTAAAGAAATGATAGAACCATGGCATCCAGTTTCTTAATATATTTGGGATGAAGTATTTGGATGTATGTATTGGGATGAAATATTTTGATTGATATTTTAAACTTTCTTAATATTCTTTGGTTGATACATAGAATTTGAATTCTCTTCAAATTAAAAGTAATTTTAATAATTAAAATAGATTATATGAAAAAGGATTTATATTAGTTATAAGAGCTGTAAAATCCTTGTTAACATATTTTTTGTTGCAAGTGGGTATTATTTTACATATTGTGGACATTACGTTAAAAATTTTAATGCTGCATAATGAAAATACGTATATGTAATGATCAAACATCTCAATCATTCTTACACCTTACGTTCCCTCGAATGAATTATTCTGAGATAATTTATTTATCATCTCTTTGCCATTTTTTTAATAATTAACAAAACATTTTTATTTAACAATTCAAAAAAAATTAGGTGCTTCGATATTTTTGACAATATTGAAAAGTGTAATTGGAAGATTCACTTAAAATATCTAGAAAAAGGCAACAATTTAACATGGATATTAATATTAATAAGATGATTAGTAATGATTCCTAATTATAAATTCTAATTAAATTTTGATTAATAATCGTATACATAGAATAAATTATTTTTTGTACAAATAGTAAGTTAAAACGAATCAGTCCCAATTGATTGTGGGCAAATCATTTTAATTAGAACGACTCAAACCTGTACAGTGAACGCAATGGCGAATTACTTTAAGAGGCTATAGAAACTATAATATCTCATAAAATTTCCATGATGAAAAGCATAAAGGGAAGAAAATTGATCTTTCTGTTTTGTACGAAAATCGTGTGGATAAAATAACAAACAGTTTATCTTTTGAGATATTTTTTTATCTTCTGAAAGATAAATCACATTACAATGTCAACTACATCTAGAATCTTTAAAAAATGAATTGCTTGTTCAAAGGCGAAGAAAAATTTATTACTCTTTTTTCCTATTTCACATGTTGTACAAGTACGTCAATAAACGAACAATGAAAAAAGAAAAAAAAATTTCTCTTTATTTTTAAAATTTTTAGTTTCTTAGGATTTTAAATTAAAATGTATTTATTATATACTATATATAAAATATATGTATCATTATATAATATTTTAATTTATTCTATTTTACTCAAAATAACAATAAATTGAAATATTACTTCGCTTCTTAAAACTTAAAAATTGCCTTTGGATGAAAATAATTAATTTTGTTGAATATATAATCTACAAATGTCAATTTTATTATTAAGTACACATTCATTTAAATTCAAAGCACTTTTTTTTCCCTATGTCGGTGAATTTCTTTCTAATATGTACGATCGAGGTAGCCTAGTGGGCATAGTCCCGAGCTTGCGGAGAACGTTGTTTCCTTTGAGTCGTGGGTTCAAGTCCTGATATCACTAAAACCCGAAAGTATTGCGGGGTTGAAGCACGTTAATTTTGTCAAAGCTTCCAATCCTCACGTTGGGATGGTGTGGATGGTAAGAGATAGGGTGCCAGGTCAGATGACGCCTAGTCGCAATGATCGACGTGCTAATAGCCCTCTTGTTGCTTCTAAGTGCGATGTTAATAAATGATCAATCAATTCACTGGTTTTCAAATAATTTTAACAGTTAGTGTTTTGTAATATTTAGAGTTCTACTCAGTTTTGAGGTAATATTTATTTATGATTGTGGCCTCGGTAGCTTAGAAGTCAAACGAACTTGTGCCCTGCTTTGTTTCTGACTAGTAGTGGGTTTAAAGTATTGATGCCTTTAAAAACAAGCCATGAAGTAGAGTTGATACACGTTAAATCTGTCGAAGCTCTAAGTTCTCCCATTGGTGGGGTGTGGAAGCTTGTAGAGTGAGATGCCAGCTCATGTGTCGTTCTCGTCACTTTATTTGAGTTCAATACTGCCCTCATGAAGTTAATGAATGCAACGTCAGCCAAAAATCAATCAATGCTTTTGAGATTTAATTTTGTTTCCCATTTAAAACTAAGACAGGTATTAATGCTGATCCATCCTCTTACATGAGTCTTAAGATAAACAATTAAAAACGTATTTCTTAAGAAATTAAATTTCAAAAAAAAATTTAAACAAGGAAGAGTATTTCAGTTTATTTAAAAAAATGTGTGATGTTTTATTGTAATAAACCTATCAGGAAAATTAATTCAATATAACCTGATGTCCTTTTATTAATTAATTACTTTTCCATACCTCAAAATAGAAACATTTTAAATCATATTTAACAATTAACTTAAAATGACAATATTTATATAAATATGCAACATTTAAATATGTGTTTAGCATACATCTAATTAAAAATCACTAATTGTCAGCTGTAATAGATGTAATTTATATTTCCATTGGCAACAATTTTGTACCTAACTTTAAATGCTATTAATTTGTTATTTTTAATATGTTAATTGTAAACTTCATTAAACAAAGTATTACAAAATTAAATAATCAATGTAATCACGATTCTCCGCCTTTAACAAAAAAAGGTTTATCACCAAAACGGCAGTTTTAATTTAATATATTGTGTAACAAAATTTAATTATAAAGTCTAATTAATCATACATCTTCAAAATGCATTTATTAAAAAAGGAATTAGCAATAACCTGAGGAGTAAATAGCCTTCCTGTAGAGAGTAATTAGATCCATAAGTGCGGTAATAATGTATTTTCTTAGCAATATAATTAGCTTCATATTCCATGAAACGCACAGACACACTTGTCTGTTAACACCAAAAAATAAAACAAAGCGGAGGGGGAAGAAAAAAAAAAATCCCAAGTTTATCTTTATTTTATTTTTCAAAATAAGTTTTTTAAAAGAATAATTCTTAAATTTATAATTTATTCCAGTATTTATAAAGTTCTCAATTAAAACTAAATATCTCTTGTGAGAGGGGCATTCATTTCTCTATTGAATCCGCACGTCTTCCTGCACTTTAATTCTCCTTAACTGGGAGAATTATCGCTTGCTCTAATTTAATTATAAGCTCATATTGCTGTTTAACCAGGTGGCTCGTCAGCATTCTTCACCTCAAGCCGTTTTCAAACGCTAGGTGAATAAATTTGCATGCTAAGATGTACGGTATGTGTTGTCATCTTGTCAGCAGGTGTTAAAGGGCGTGTTTAAGAATGTAGAGTGGTATCTTTGTTACGCTCAGCACACACACTTTTGGGCCTAGCGGACATAAGTTAATACAAAAATCTTCTCGATGTTATTGTTTTCGACTGAATTATAATAAAGAAGATAAAAGGGAATTGTTTTAAGTACTATCGTCAATTATGTTAAATATAACAGAAAGATATGATGAATAGTTTCTTCATGAGTTCTATAAATAAAGGCATCTTTTAAATAATGAAATCTGGACCATTTGATCCCACTTTAATAGAAAAAGTATGAGCACAAAAGATTACATAAGTATATATAAATCACAATTTTTCAAAATCTCATAGAAGAATTCTTATATAAAATATAACAAAAATTCAAAAAAGTAGGAATTAATTAAATTTTTTTTGAATATTTAAAATCTTAGAAATGTTACAAACAAAGGTTTTTTTAAACTTTTTATCATTTTTTAATATGTTTTGTTAGCATTTTGTTATTTAGTCAATTAAATACAACTAATTAAGTAGTCATGTCTTTTATTTGATCTTAATTGACTTCATTTATTTAATATTGATTAACATCATTTTATTTAATATTGATTAACATCATTTTATTTAATATTATTTAACCTTTAATCAATTTATTTTATCTTAAATAAAAAAAAAACGATAAAATATTTTAGAATTATTGGTTACTCATTTTTTTCAAAGTGATGATAAAATAAATTGTCCTTCATCACGATCTTATAAAATAAATCTGATTCTTAATTATTTAAAAAAATCATATCAGAAATCCTAATCCTCTTAAATAACTCCATTTTCTGCTCATTTGAGCTCGCATGTAATGCTGCAGAGACTCATGTTATTTTTTAAAATTTGATTTAATTGATTCAAAAGTAATTTTTTAATTTTGAATTTAATTATCCTCTGCATACGACTCTAAATAATAAACATGACTGAAGACAAATAAATTTAGTGACACAAAATATGAGTATTTAATTTTTTTTCTTAGATTTAAATATTAATTATCTTGTTATTATCAAAAATTTTAAAATTTGTACTTCCTACTACGAAAAAAAAGGACCAGCAACTTTTCAAACTTTGTAACTCCCAATTTACGCAGGTACTACATGTTTATATAATGAAATGCTACCAATACTATGCGACAAAGTCAGTTTACTTTAAGAACCCCCTCAATTCGTTTTGTTGTGACATTGTTAGGCGTAACAGACCATTTTAATAGGGTTGAATCGTTTGAAAGACGGTAAATTTAATAATTTTTCCGATGAAAAGGTACTTTTTTAATGATCTCACATAAGAGTATTAATTTAATTTTAAAAATAATTTTGTTTTCTATATTTTATGGCAGTCTGATAGATAAACGATCTGATTGGTCCAGAGTGAAGGAATAACTCATCTAGGTGACGTAGGTAACAGGATGCAGATGCGTATGGCTATTATCGTCTATCTTTCATTATAACAATAGACTGATGAGCCACAATGCAATAGATCATTCGCAATTTAACGCCGATGCACAAAAAGGAATTAGCCACCACACCATCTGAAACATCTCTTAGCTATACGTTCCAAATGGCATCGTCCCTCAAGAACACCTATTTCTAACAGCAATTCAGAGGGTAAAAGATAATTTTGGAAGCAGAACATCGCCACTAAACCCTAAGAAATGTGGGAAAATGTTACCTGGAGTGAGGAGTACAAATTCACGTTGATACACACCGATGGCAGGGTACGAGTACGGCTTAAACTTTGTGAAATGATGTACCCTTCTTCTCCGCATTGTTGCTCTTCAAGCTGGTAGGGGTGGCATTCTTGTCAGGAGACTCTTTAAGTGGACCTAAATGGAACCCCTGGTGTTATGACATCGACTATCATAGGTTAACATGGGAGAGATCAAACGTTAACTTAGACGTCATGTGGTCTCATTTGTGCATTTTCAGCATCCCGTTCGAGGCCGCACCGTTCAGCAAGACAATACAGAGAATCATCATTTTCAAATTGCATCCGAATGGTTCAATGAGCTCTCTGTAGACATGATCTTGCTCATATGACCAAACATGATACCTGATCGCGATCTCATCGAGCACATCTGGAATGCTACACAGAGAGAAGTTAATCCCTCTGATTCCGGGGGCTCTAACAAATCTTTAGGAACTACGATAAATTGTTGAGGGTCGTGGATAATTTGGCTTCCCAACGCTTCCAGTGTCTCGTTCAATCCATGGTTAGACGAATCGTCTGCGTAATAGGGATGAACGGGGATGCTATACGATACTAAGCTATTAACTTTTGTTCAAATACTTAATATTCAATTTGTAACACCCGCTTAGTATTTCTTTCTTTATCGATTAATAACATAACTAAAAGAGTCACTAACAATAGTTTGAAGAAACCAAGAGTTCAACTATGATAATAATCAATTAACTATCTTCGATTTTTGATTGTTTAATGTTTATCGTCTACTTTACTTTCTCTGTGGTTAAACTGCCCAAAACGCGTCTGAATTAACATTTAGAACACTAATTTAATATTTTTATTACCAACTCACTCGAGTTCGAGTGAGTAAAATAACAGAAGTTTAGGGTTCGAGTCCTTAACCCTCAAAGGGTCGGCGTACCGCGGAACACCTGTGGAGGAATCGGAGAATACTTGGAGAGGGGGGGATACGGGCATCTCCCTCTGTGGAGATCTCTGATGCCTTCCTCAATCCCATTGAGTCAGCAGCTTGCTCTTCTTCCTCCTGACAAACGTTAACAGCTGTTGAGAAAAGGCTAATTCGAACCTTCCTAGTTATAATCTGAAAACTTCTACAGATGCGGCTGGTGCAGAGATCTCTTTTGATAATTTCTATTCACTATTTCTATCTCCTACTAACTAACTTTCAGCTCTCTAATTCAATTCTTCGCTGTTTATAAATGTAATTTATTCAAGCTATTCACTACACTTCATGACTTTAATCTAATCTGTATGTCACATTTAATTTTTTGGGAGGAATTTTGAATTCAAACTCAATAAGAAAGGAACCGAAAAAGTTAGTTGAAGGGAAAATCACGAAAAAGTCCAAAGACACAGATTGATTATATATATATATATATGTGTGTGTGTGTGTGTGTGTGTGTGTGTGTTTATTACGTATCATATCGTGCATTATTTAAAGCTATTGTACATGTTGCGATAATCGATCGTTGAGCGGATTACAAAAAGTATCTTTTCTCTTTGATAATGATGAGTTGAAATTAAGATTCTTCTAATTCTTTATTCCTTCCAGATCCATTGGAAATCACTTCAAAGGAAATGTTTTGTAACGCGAATTGAAGTTATGCCATGGTGACCAGGAGCAGTGTCACTATACCCAATTTTTCTGATCAAGATGACAGTATTTGTCAAAACATAAAAAACATATAAAGTAATATCAAAGTTATAGTAGTATCATAGTAGAATGAGTTTTGAATGAAAAATGGAAAATCACTAACTTTTTTTGAAAATGAAGATTTAATCTGGCATGGCTCATAATGTTCATTTTATCTTGCATTTATTTGTATTTTCAACAGTCAGTCAAAATTGAATCTAAATGTTAGGACTTATATATAGAGATAATGAATAATATAGAGAAGATATGATATATATATATATATATAGCATATATACATATATATATTTATATGTGTGGTGTTTCTTTGTTTTATTATTTTAATATCTAGCCATTTTAACAAGAGCAGCATTATTAAATTTAAGATAGACTTTGTAATTCTTGAAAAATAATACTTGCCGCTTTGTAATGTAAGTATTATATCCATTAGAATTGAAACCTAAATTTAATCGTTTTCTTTATAAATTGTTGGAGTTAAAAGGATATGTGAATGTTTAATGTTATGAAATTATGAACTTATTTTTTACGTAGAGCTACATTTCTATTATTAGCCTTACCACTAATAATATTTTCTCATAAGCTTGTTTACTCAAGATGTTTATTAATAATACATCACAGAAAATTTATAGATCTTTTGCAGTGAATTGAACTTATTCAATATAATGTAGTATAGACTCTTTGTAGTTTTGTAATTTTTATTAATTAAAATTTTTACTGAGTTTAGTTTTTTAAGTTTATATTATTATTATTAAGAAAAATAATATTTTTGCAATAAATTCTTCTATAGGTAAACTATGTTTTATAGCTTGATTATTAATAAAACTATCACAGTGTCATATAAATCTCTTTTAATACATTAGTTACCATTAGAAATTGACATAACCTATATCCAGTTCCCATTAATAAAATCTCAAGACTTAATCTTTATATTTATTAGGTTTCTTATAGTTACATGTTGATCCCTCTACTTCAGAAAATTTCTTATATCTTTGTAATTATATGTTATATCACTTGCATATAATTAATATTGATATAATTAAAAATAAATCTACGCATTTTTATTATTTTAAAAGTTTTTCGATAGATATATATATATTTATCAAGAGTCAACAGTACAACGCTTTCCTAGCTTTAATCAATTTATCACAAACAAACTTAATCTGAATGACATTTATTCAATTATTTTCTTATCCTCTAAACTCCTTAAATAATAGCCTTGAGGTTTTTCGTCGTAAACCTCCTTCCATTTTTTTATTTTTATAGTTTAGTTTATTCAGTTTGACTTCTTTTCTAATTAAAGAAATTAAACAAATTCTTTTTCAAGCATTTAAGCCTCAACACAAGTTATTAACAATAATTTGTGAGACCATGAACTTTAAACAGGTAACGTTTTGAGAATGCGGGGAAACGCTACTTTAAGATATATTATTTCTAACAGAGGCCTATTTTTGTAATTAAGAACTTATAAATTTATACAGTTGACATGCATAATTTCATTGTTTCTTGTTTTGAATGGGTTGTTTTTAGCTGTGTCTCTAAATCAATACTAAAAATATACTTAAAATTGTCGGTCTTTAATAAATTAAGTTTTTTATACCTCCCTGTTTTTATTTGTGCAACTATATTGAATTATGTATTGAAATACGCACAAAATATTGAATGAGATCAAATATGACAGTTTAATTATGTTCTTACTATAAAAGCCATTTATATTCACCCAGACACACTTAAAAGGAAACATT
>BMAW01039077.1:628876-657698 GCA_019974015.1 Nephila pilipes
TTTTCATTCATCAACGTATTTCTTTTCCCCCTTAAGTATGTTTTTTTAACTTGTAGAATACCTATTAAACATGGTTTGGTCAAAGGTTGTGAAGAAAATAACATGGGAAAGAGTAGACTGCAGATGAACTCTGGCAACAAATACGAGTAGAAATTACATTCCATTCACAGATTGTTCTATTCATTTTAGAAGCACTTAGCAATTACAGAATTAAACAATAATTAAAGTACTTTGGCACCTAAGAATATACAGGAATATCTAATTCATATATCTAATCATGTAGAAGCAATTGTTGCTGCATATTGCGTCTTTGAGTGTTATTATTACTGTATATTCTTAAGTGCCAAAGTATTTTAAATATTGTTTAATTCTGTAATTGCTAAGTGCTTCTAAAACGAATTTGGCTTTCATCTTTTGCAATGTTGCGATGCTAATCGCCAAATATTGCTTAAAAAACATTGCTTTAAATTTAATTATGTGCTAATCTATAAATCAGTTTTTTTCAATTTCTAATACTAGTTAACCGAGAAAAGTATTCTATTTAATTACAATCCAAAAAAGGGATCCTGTGCTCGTTTAGAAATACAGGTTGTGCTCTTGTTTTTGAGATATAATGATTTTTTCTAACATTTAATTCAATTTATTGCTTAGGAAACATAATGTAAAATACTGAGTTTTAATTTATTCATATTATAACTTATAATCATTTGCTGTTATCTCCTACCATAAATTAAGCAGTAAGGCGTAAATTTTGAATTAGTAGAGCTCACTGTACAAAAATCACATAAAATTTCAATGAAAGGAAAAAGAAGCTCCAGCAAATATTTCACATCAAGATGCAACACATTCGAGCTGCTAAGCCTGTGAATTTCTTAGTTTTTTAAATAATGAAATGCTGAGTGAAAAAAGCATAAAAAACCTGTACATATTCTGTAATTTATATAATTAAATGTAAACTTTCAAATGAGTTAACAGAATCTATAATAGATTTAAACGAACATCAAAGAGAAATTTTTCTTTTTCGTAACAATCAAAGGAAACCCCTTAAATAATTAATTACTTTTAATTACTCAGAAATTCTCTACAGACTTCAGAACTCGTTTCAATGCATTCCTTTTTTAATAAAGTTGATCATTCGTTACAAGCACAGCCATTACTGAGCAACAAGTGGTAACAGAAACATTAAAATTTAATGACATTCTTTTCCTTTTACTCAGAGCTTCCAAAAGGCGTTTTAATTAATTTAGTGAGAGCATAATAGCCATGGTTTTAAAACTTGACTTAAATAGACAAACATGAGTTGAGCAGTGCTGCGTCTCCATAGGATTTCATTCTATTTAATAAAGAATAAAATAAAATCCCATACATATGCAGGGTATTTAAAAGGATCTTAACTCCACTTCCTTCATTTATCTTGTTATGAAATTCGAGACTTTTGATTCTCTTCTCAGAGAAGTCATTTAATACTCTATCTCTCTCTATCTATCTATCTCTCACTCATTCACTCACTCACTCACTATTTTATCTTTAACTTCTAACATAAAGTAATTTGAAGCAAAGTCTTTAATGGAAAACCGTCCAAGCATACATTCCTTTGGACTGTATCATAAATGATGCATTGCGTAAAATGTAAAAAGGGATTAATTCTGTAATTCTCGTTCATTAAGATAGCTATCAAATATTATTACAAAAGTTAAAAGCTTTCTCTTTGAAGTAAGTATAATTTATCACCAAAGAGCGTAAAGCAATAATTTATCAAATAAGCTTTATATAATTTAAATCAGAAAATATCTATTCAGCGCTACTCATCAACACCTGTAGCTAATATTGCTGATTAAAATATTCAAATGAAGAGTATAAGATATTTAACGTTGAATAAATGCATCATAATCTCAATAAAACTTTTTTTGAAATATTTAATCAATTTAAGCACCTAATTTCTACATATTTAAATAAAACTGGGGTAATGTCCAGAAAGAGTTGGATTGTTTTACATATTCCTCACACTTAATTGAAATTAGAAATTAATTAAATTAACCACGGAAAGTGAACCAGTTATAAAATATTTCTATTGTTTTAACAAATGGATGTATACTCCCTACTTCCTTAAAATATAAACTGCAATCCTAAATTTTATTTTACTTATTAAAAATGCAGAATAATTTGCAACTCTAATGAAACCTTTGAGTAAATATAATTTAAGAAACTCGTTTTGATTATGTGAAATATTTGAAAGAATTTTTCACAATTAATTAAAATATATATTTCAATATACAGCTACAGGGGGTGGACAAAAATATGGAAACACCTTGTAAAATGCATGTTTGAAAAGAAAGATTGATTTTAATGAAATATGTAGGTGGCGCTGGCGTTTTTGACTACTAACGCCACCTATACAACTTCGTAAATGTGCTAAACAGTTCAGTTGTTGTCGGAGTACTGTTATGTGAGGTTGTCATTGCATTATGTCAGAGTTAACAGACTTCGAACGTGGGCAAATTGTTGGAGCACGTATGGTAGGTGCTTCCGTAAGCAAGGTAGCCGAGGTGTTTAGTGTTTCAAGAGGTACTGTATCGAAGATTTATTCCGCATATTTGAAAAGCGGAAAAACATCATCTGCTAAATCACAGCGCGGACGAAAGTGTGTGCTGAGTGATCGTGACAGACGATCATTAAGGGCAATTGTGACGAAAAATAAGAAGACCACAGCTGCAAAAGTTACTGCTGAAATGAATGTTGTGTTACAGAACCCTGTGAGTACCAAAACAATTAGAAGGGAGCTTCATAAACAGGGAATTTCTGGCCGTGCTGCAATTGAGAAGCCACTCATCAGTGATGCTAATGCCCGTAACAGGAAAAGGTGGTGTTTAAGTCATAAAGCCTGGACTATAGGGCAGTGGAAGCGTGTAATATGGTCTGACGAGTCTTCTTTCACATTGTTTCCCACTTCTGGCCGAGTTTACGTCTGGAGAACGCCATCTTAAGCCTATAATACAGACTGCTTGTTGCCAAGAGTTAAACATGGCGGGGGTTCTGTTATGGTTTGGGCAGCCATATCGTGGTTCTCTGCTGGCCCCATGATAACTGTGTCAGGGCACATGACTGCCAAGACTTATGTGAACATTTTGGCAGATCAAGTTCATCCCATGGTACAAACTTTGTTCCCCGATGGTGATGGTGTCTTCCAAGACGACAAAGCCCCTGTTCACACAGCTCACATTGTCCAGGACTGGTTTTCTGAGCACGAGGAGGATTTGTCCCATCTCCCCTGGCCACCACAGTCACCAGACCTGAATATTATCGAACCTTTGTGGTCTACATTGGAACGGAAGGTGCGTTCTCGTTATCCACCGCCAACATCGTTATCTGAACTTGCCACCATTTTGCAGGAAGAATGGTATAATATTCCCTTGGCACACATACAGGAACTGTATTTATCCATTCCGAGAAGACTGCAAGCTGTTTTGGATGCCAACGGGTTTCCTACACCATATTAAGCAAAGAAACATGTTTTTTAAAAGGTGTTTCCATATTTTTGTCCAACCCCTGTATCTACCACTTATTTACAACAGCCATCTACTTTTTTCAGGTACTTCTCAAAAATACAATTATATTTCTAATCGAATATTTGTAATGATTAAATATCTATGATAATACTTAATTTCGGGAAAATATACAATAAAGCTTTAATAAACATAGTCATAAAAAATGAAAGATAACAATTATCAAAAGTGTAAGTGAAGTATAAATTTTACTTTTGTGAAAGATTCTTGATCTAAACTTTCATCGCTTTTTGTTAATTTTTAGCACTGACATCAAGAATTTCTCTACTTTTTTCCCTTTAAAAGTAACATTTACAATTTACCTGCGATGTTCCAGATGTTTGTTTTGAAACCATCTGAGAGATCACTTTCACTTTGGAAATCTTAGTAAAAAATAGTAATTACTCTAACACTAGTATCGATATACAACCTCTAATCTATTGAAACTAACATCTTGTACATCTTGTAATAATGGAACTTTCAACCTTTGTAAATCGGAGCTGAAGCAGGCAATAAAAGAAAGACTGAAATTAACCATATAATCATACAGCGTGACTTGAATTGCATTTGGAATCTTTCATTAAATATTTTCTTTTGCATGCAATACTACTACTACAAATGTGGAATTCGCTTCATAAACACTCAGTTTTTCGAATTATATGACACAATACAATGCAATACAATATAATATAATACATAATGTAATGTAATACAATACAATGCAATGTAATACAATACAATGCAATATAATATAATGTAATACAGTACAATGCAGTACAATACAATATAATATACTATAATATATAATGTAATGTAATACAATGTAATGCAATATAATACAATACAATATAATGTAATGCAATGTAATACAGTACAATGCAATATAATATAATGTAATATAATATAAAAATTAGGTTTTCAGGGAGGAGTTGTTACTTTCGTAACTGCATTTCAACAATGATGAACTTAATTTTCCAAAATATATTATTTCATTGAAAATTTTATCTTAAAGTTTATATTAATTGAAGACGATTTCGCATATTTTTTTTACCAGTAAGATAATGCATTACCTTTATTAGTATGCAATGATGAATCCAAATAAAAAGCTGTAAGTATGGTCAAATTATTCAGTGTTTAGACAATTGTGGAACCACAATTGTTATTCCGAGACCTTCAATATATTTCTTAATTTGGTTTCCATCTTGACATGTTTCAGAAACAAACAAGTTTTATAAAATATTGAACAGTCATTATATTGTGAATTTCCTTTATTTTTGTAATTATTCTTTCCATTCCGTACTAAAACGCATTTAATCTGTGAAAGACTTGAATATAGTTGACAATTTCAACACGTTCAGAATTTGAGAAATTTTGCAATTTAAATAACAAATTGGCAACGCAGGGATTACTGTCACTATTTTGTAACGTAACACTAAAGCTATAAATTTATTTATTTTTGTGAAGGAGGAATGAGAATAGATTTGATAAAATCTTTAACTTTTGGGATTCATATTTGATCACAAAACAAAGTGTTACTAATTGACGATAAGCTCTCATACATACCCGATGTTTTAAATAATAATATATGTTGTCAACATATCGAGAACATTTTGAGGATATGTTTAAGACATGAACTAATATTTCTTTAAATTTTAGTTACTATTGTTAGAGAAACCTATATTTACAGAGGGAAAAGCAATCATGTATTACATTTATTAGAGACTGATTCTAGGTAGTCAAATACTACTTCCTAATTTTTAACAAATATAATGTTTTGATAACATAATGGATATTTCCTATTTTTTATTTCGTACTCGACAACTTTTTATGAATATAGGAACATTAATATTACACTCTTTCAAACAAAATAACTTCAGTTAAATTTGAGCCATAAAAAAGACGATTTAAAATTTGTATTTAATGTTCTTATAATTTATAAAGCATACTCAATCGATTCCAATGTTTTTCTGCTAATTTAATGAGTATAAGCAAATATGTTAAAACAAGAAAAACATTATACAACAATAAAACGCTAAATTTTTATTCAGTTGGAAAGTTTCCTCTGCTTAAAGCTATGATGAATTTTAAAGTAAAACATTAAGAAACTAAGAAGAAGAATTCAACATTAAAATTTATGCAGGAAAATTGATTGATAGCAAAGTGAGTAGCTAAAATTTTTAAAAGTCGATGGTAAGCACTTTACAGTTTTTTTTATCAAAATTTACTTCGATATTCTATTTCATGAAATTTATTTAAGGTAATATGATACAACAAAAATTTATTTTACTTGAAAAGAATCACAACTACTTATCGTCATAATATAGCGAGTGGCAGCAGTAATTTTTTGTGTCTGAATTTATACATACTTTCTCTAATGTAGATATTTTCGTTTAAAAGATATTTTCACTATATTTCAAATGTATTCAATCTTTTAAATTCAAAAAATAAAACAACTTGCATATATTTTTTAGCTTAGCTCATTATACTTTTAGCAACATGCATTATACTTTTGGATTATTGATTTCTCTTATTTATTTAATGTATTTTTTATTTTAATTTGAAGCGATACTCACTGATTCAGACGATAAATAAATATTTTAAATTAAATTATTCAAAGACTAAAAGTAAACTTTTTAAGAAATAGTTGCATGTATTTCATAAAATTTTTATTTATACCTTTGTTATATTATCTAAGAATATTCTTCTAAATATACTTTCTGAATAATTCAATAATAATGGAAATTAATTTCCAAAAAATACTTCAGAAATATTTATAAGAAATTATTACCCACTGGGTACTTTGTACATCTGTATTAAAAAAACAATTTTGTATTATTAAAAAATTTTCAAAACAATATTGCAAAATGTTCAAAAAGAGAATTCCCAGTTATTAAACAAAGCCAAAATTATTCATGTCTAGGGGGGTTGCAAAGAAGTAATTGAATGTAAAGAAATTAGTTCAGAAAATAAATTTCAAGCATCAGACTAGAGAAAAACAACAAAAAACTATTTTCTTTTCTTTATAAAAAAGTAAATATGTTTCCAATAAAAAAGTACTTTGAAGCCATCGAAGTCAGAGGCCGCAAGGGAAAGGTTAAGTGTTCTGCGAAAAGAGGATGTAATATTTTGAGTATTAACTTTACAAAAAAGAAGAAAAACCCAGACCCACACTTGAAGAAAGATTGAGCTTTAAAAAGTCGAAGAAGAAATAGTTTTTAAGTACTGAAATGAAAGGCTCTGAGGAAGAGGTGAAATAAAATATCGTAACTTATAGCTAGAGGGTAACTCCGTTCAAGGAAAAAGATTATAGAGAAGGGGAAGAAAAAAATTGTATTGCAGATGCAACAGCCAGAGGCTTACTTTAAACACGAATCTCAAACCGCGATACACTGTGAGTTACCGAGTTGAACTTATTATCTAAGATATGATAGCATTTAAGCACAAAGATTTACATATATATGTGAGTGTGTTGGTGTGTGCGTGCGTGCGTGCGTGTGCGTTAAATATAATGTATTGTACATAAAAAGTACGAATGAGATCATATGTGTGTGTAATGACATTGCATAACTGTTTTCTTTTCTTCTTTTGAATTTCTTTTTCTTTATCACAAAATTCTAGTTTTTACTCCATTCAAATACCTGTGCCAAACAATGTCTCTTGTATTAACTGTAGTTCTTTCACTTGTATTAACTGTAGATGGTTTGATATAAAGGTTAATGGAATGTTTTTCCCGATCTTCTCTTTTCGTCTTTTTACTACTAAGTCGCCATTCTGCACTTTTGTGATGTTAACTACCGTTTTTGTGTCGTAGAATAGTGACAGACCTACACCTAGAAAAAGAACATTTAACAGACTGTTTCTGTTTATTTCAAAGTTGGACTGTGAAGCATACGCAGATATATATATATATATATAACTTGAAAATTAACTCTTATGAGAATGAAGAAAAACAAAAAAAAAAAGGCTTTGTTCTTAAAAAGTGTCTTTTATGATTGTTTCTGTAGAATTTGCAATTTTCGGAAGACTATTGAGCTTTAGCACACTATAAAGCCATCAATAATGGTGAAAAGTTATTATTCGAGAAAAATAGATATATAATACAGATTTTGAAAGAAATAAAAAAAAAGTAAAATAATCGTCAATTAAAATCTAAAATAAACTGATGTGGACATACAGTAATTCTATAAGGCTGAAGGTTTCTGGCATAATGATTGGCATTTTTTTATCTTTACGCGATACTACTAAATTCTAATGCCAGACTAAGGTACACATACAGAATCAATCAAAACTCTTATATATATTTTTTCAACTCAAAAGATAGCAAATTTCAGTTTCTTAATACATAATGTCATCGATCATTTTAATGGCTTGTAAGAACTATGTTTCTTTTTTATTTACAAGAAGTTTACATTCCTTTTTTTTATACTTTTCATAGTATCTTAGAAAGAAATATAATATAATGCGAAATAAAATACATGTAGAAAAATTTCTGGAATATATATAATGGAATTAAATGTTTTTTATTGAAAAACGTATCCAAAATGGAATGTACTTTTCATTCAGGAGTAATACCTTTAAAATAACATTCATCACTCCAATTACTTTCTCATTCTAAAATTTTTGTTTGCACACATACTGTTTGTCTCGTCTAGCTTTCATTTTTTTTATTTATTTAATTACTTATTATTCTCAATTTGATATTTAGAAACAAATAATTATTCTTATTTGTAATGTATTAAAATGTTAACAGAAAAATATGATGTAGAAAATTATTTATTATTATTATTATCGTAACATGCCATTAGTTAAAGTAGCGTGGATTTTTCGGAAATAAAATATATATTTGTCTCCAGCAAATTAATTTCAGCTGCATTCGATTCCCCGCACAAAACATTAATGCTGTTGGGAGAAGATTTTAGTTGTTATTTGAAATGTGAAAATGAAACAGGATTAATGGTAATTTTTATGAGATTTTCACTCCTTTTGTGAAATTATTTTTACTCCCCTATACATTCATGAATACAGGATCTAATATAATATATATATTTAATCGGAATCAGTCCACAAAAACTTATTTAAAAAACGTTACGTTTTCAAATTGTTTTCTATGCACTTCATAAAAACCTTGCATTCAAAATCCTTTGCAAATGGTCTCAGCTTATAAAGAATAAAGTAAGCATCTTGAGTTACTTATTCCCCATTGTAAAGAATCATGCTTATTCTAAAATAAATCTTCAACAGCCAATTCAAAAGGAGAGAAACTGTCGAGTGCCAATTATAACCTTTGTTCATTTTAAATATATCACTTGAGTTTCTCTTTGCAAATAAAAATGGATGAGATTTAATTTAACGCAGATTACATTTGCAAATATTTTCATCAAATGTTAACATTTAATTTAATCAAATAAGAGAAGTGTATGAAAGAAACGATGTCTTTTTATTCAAACAAAGAAGAATGAAATTGATACTGATCAAATAAAATATTATTAAATAAAATAAATAGCATGAAGTCGATAATGGATAAAATGCTATTTAAAACTTTTAAAATGCGCTATGGTGCTCTATTTAAATCATTGCTGGAGGGGCTTAAGTACGAAGTGTCAAAATATTTTTCTTCTCAAAGTTCTTATTTAAACAAATACTCAATAAAATTCCGTTTTATTATTCCTCTTTTCTACGTAATTCAGCAACATTAAAAAAGAATGGGGAGAAGGCGAGATTTTATAACATCGAATAAATAGCTTACTGACGCCAGACATACTCTTGTAAACAACATTCGATTTTTAAGCGTGTGTAAGAAGATAGGCTATTTGAGCCAAAATCCACCAGTATATCGAACGCAATAGACTATTTTTTAAAAAAATTCTTTCTCACCGAGAGCTAAGAATCCTTCAAAAAACAGAAGGAAGAAAAAATAGAAGAAAATGTTATTTTATGCGGTAGTCTAGAAGATTTTACTTTATTCAATGCTACTTTTTATTTTTATCATTTAACTACGTGAGGAAATAAAGCAAAAAAAAAAAAAAAAAAAACTTAAAACACGATTCGTCTCTGTTTACAATTCGTCTCGTTTCCTTTTGGATGATGGAAACTTCAAGAATAAGCAGTAACATTGTTTGGAGAAAAATACTCAACTTCGGCATGCTTAGATAGGTATAGAGAATTCACTGCTATAGAAATACCACATATTTAAGGCAGGGTTTTGAAGTTGGTGGGGAACTAAGTTCCCCTCCCTCGAAAGACTCGAAATCGTACTTTATCTATTGATCGTTACTAAGTACCTCGCGAAAATGCCATAAGCAACGAATTCGCTTGGGAAAAAATCTTCGATTTAAAGCTGAGTTGGAGCATTTTTTTATTCAAAGCTTATGCACGAATAAAAAAAGATGTACTATCGCTTAAGTTCGTGTGTACATCCCATAAACAACTCCTAGTAAATTTCCATCTCTTTCCTCCCGTTTCTTCTTTGTTTTTGTGTTGCTTTTAGAAATATGAAATCGACTGTTGATTATTGTTATGAGAGAAAAGCAAAAATGTGCTATTGTACGGTTGAGTTCGCTAGGAGAAAGGGAGATCGTTTAAAGAAGGTCTAAATTATTTACTTCTTGTTTCCTCACACGCTATGTTTAAGAATCACAGGTAGCGTGGCCGCGGGATTTTTTTTTTTTTTTTGTTGTTGTTATTTTTCTCGCGGTGTTATCCAAGTACTGAATAACTGTTTTTCGTCATGTTAAATAAACCAAATAAAAGAGGATTGTTCGAGAAGATCGAGGAATTTTATTAGATATATGTATTTTTCTTTTATGATATACGATTACGGGATACATAATCAACCATTATTATTTTGGAGAATAAAAGTTACGCTTCAGAGCAAGATATAAATGTGACATTTCAAACAATGAACAAAAATTAAGCGGGGTTCAGTTTTAATTAATAAATTAATTTTTTTAGCTGACTTCTTAGTGACTGACTTCTTTTAGTGTCATCTATACCTTGAGAATCCTGCTTTAAAAAATTTCCATATTGATGTATTAGGAGTCTATAAAGGTAAACAACATTTCTTAAAAAGATCGTACAATTCGATTTAATGATTACGAATATTATACATTGCATTCATTAACAATGGGATTGTTATTCACCCCTTCTCATTGAGCAGAATCGCGTTTGACACCGTCAGGGGTAACATGCACATTTGCCCTGCGCTTTGCGGAAATATTCTTCACGAGGTTCTTAACCCTCTCAAGCTTTTATCCGCGATCTGACTTGAGCAAAAATTCTTGTGGTGAGATTGGACTGAGATTCTGCGCTTGCCCAAGAGTGAATTTATAGTCTTCACCTGGGGGGGGGGAGTTATCCTCGGGATTAAACGAACAATAACTGAATTGAATTATTATGTGAATACTTGCTATTTAAAAGATTTCAAGAGAATCTTAAAATTTAATAAAAAATTCTTTTTTAAAGTCGAAGCTTTTAGTTTGAGTTGGATAGATAATATAATTTAGAGAATAATATTTATTTATATTTATATATCTTGTTTCTATACCTATCTGAGTTTCCAGCATTTTTTGTAAATCATTGATGAGGAAATGGAATTTTCCGTTTCAGCAATTTTAATTTATTTTATTCAGAATCAAACTATTATCAGACTGAAATAGTATTGATGCAGGCAGCTATGTGAAGTGGTTGGGGGAGGCGGGGTCTTGATCGGGTGTCCAGTCTGGTAAGTAAGGAAATCTGAAGTTTCTCTACTCAAAGGAGCCGAGAGAGTGTGTTCTGATAGGTAGATAGGAAAGATTCCTATCGAGGATGGATGGAACTATAGATTTTTGGGAAATTTGAAGGAATGGAATGGAAAAATGTTTTCAATTTTGAGAAATCGTGTTTAATTGAGAAGAATTAATTGTGGTCTCTGTTGGAGAGGGTTGCTTCTGATTGAGGTATGTTCTTCTATTGCTCGGATTGTTCTATTCGTAGAGGAATCAATTATGTTAAAGAATTTTACGAGGATGTCTTTTTATGAAAGTTTTAAGGGATGATAATTTATTGATTTTTTGATATCTATGTTTCTCATTTACCAATTTTCTTTAAAAATAGTCCGTAGCATGAATGTTTGAGATTTTTCAAGGAGGTCTATCGTGATAACTGCGCTGTGAGACCAGAATGGATACTCATAGGTCAGGATGGGTCTTATTATCTGTATTAGTAAGCTTTTTGTTACGCCCACTAAATGTAGACCTACGCGCAATTAGGGGGTAAATATCATGAACTACAGTTTATACTGTTTTTAATGAGTGTAATATATTGTTTGAAAGTCAGGGTTTTTTTTTAATCTAAAGTTACACCAAGGTACTTGGTGCTCCAAGACCAGGGGACTTTTTGTTTTCGAGAGAGATGTCTGGTTCAGTTTTCCTGTAATTCTGTCTAAGAAAAATTTGAGGCAATTTTCCAAGCCGAGTACCAATCTTCGAGTTCCGTTAATTGTCCGTTGAGTGCATGACCAATAGCTTAAGGGTTACCGCTTCTAGCTAGTATCGCTGTGTCGTTTGCATACATGCAAAGAATTATGTTGTGGTGTATGGGGATGACATTCACATACAAATTAAATGAGCTCGAGGAAATTAATCCGAATTGCGGTAACTCCAGGCTCAATTAATCTGGTTTTAGAGTAAGCTCCGTTAAGCATGACCGAAAAATTTCTATTCGAAAGGTAGAAATGAATGAGTTTAATTGGGCAAAGGATTTTTTAATTTTATCATTTTGAAGAGAAGGCCAGAATACCAAACTCTGTCGAAAGGTTTCTGAATGTCCAGGAAAACCGCTCCTGTATTTTTTTATTCACAAATCCTGTTTTGATGAACTCCAATTCTCGGTGTGATGTGGATAAGTTAGACATGAAACCATGTTGCTCAACAGAGATATTGGTCGGTAGTTTTCGGATCGGATTGGATCTTTGCCTGGCTAGGCATGACTGTAGCGTTTTTCCAGGCTCGTGGGAACTGATCAGATTCTAGCATATTCTGGATAATGCGTCTAAGTTGAAATATACTAAAATACGGGGGAGGGGGTAAATCAATTTATTGGTTATTCCTCCTCTTTCTGTTACTTTTTTAGTTTTGATCTTCTTACTGTAAGCTGCGATTTCAGAGGCTAGGGTGGGGAGTTTTCAAAGTTAATTTCGTTGGCTGGCTAACCATGAACAACATATGTTGCTATTCTATCATGTATTGGTGTTTCGATATCGTTTAATTTAAACTGGCTCTGGAGTGAGTCAATTAGTGTTTCTACCTTGTCTGTGTCACTCTATGCGATATTTGATGGGCCTTTTAGGGCGGATACTGGGATCTCTTTTTCCAAAATAGTTTGGCCATTCCCATAGGGAACCGCTTTCGGCATCTAGATTTTCGAGTGTTTATTTTCAATCTTTATTTTTGTGAAAGTGCACTATGTCTAATTTCGTTTTGTATTCTATTCAATGTATGTTTATCTGCAGGGTAACGAGAAAACTGCTAGGTTTTCCTGGCTTTATTTCACTCTTTAAAAACAGTCTAAGTTCCCTACCAATAAATGTTTGTGCACTTGTTTTGATTGGTTTGGAGGATATTTCATGAGTATTTAGTATGTTGTGTAAGAGTTCAGTGACCTTTTTTTTCTATATCCTCTCCGCTGTGTAAATTGGGGTTAATGATTATGTTTTAATGATGATTGTTGTGGTTTTTTCTAGGGGTGTTTTTCTAAATAACTTCCAGTTTGTATTGACTTTTGCTGGTGGAATTTCTCACTTATTAGGGTTTATGAAGTAGATTAGAACTGGATTGTTATCACTGCTTAATTAGAGCAATGAAGATATCTGATAGGGCTAGTGAAAATTCTCGCTAAGGATGATGTCAGTGATGGAGGCGGAGTTATGGTCGAATCGTGTTGGTGTGGGGGAGGTCTATGACTTCTATGCCGTTGTGATCGGCAAAGTTACTTAGAAAATTACCTCTAGATGTATTATATGAACAGTCCCAGGTTAGATGTTTAGAATTTAAATCTCCACAAATTAGTGAAGTCGGCTTTAAATTTAGAATAGTTTTAATATCAGTGGGTAATTTCGTCTGTCTCTTTATTCGAGCATACCGAGTGAGAAGTTATGATCTCGTCTTTCCTCTCTGGTTCGCTTCTGTCTCGATCTGAATTTGTTTTTTGTTTTCTTTGCCTACCTATTTCTTGGGGATCTTTTCCTCTCCTTCCTCTGAGATTTTCGCTAGAATACAACTGAACTCTCCGGTTGACTGCCCTCTTAATGGGGAAAAGGGTGATTTGAGTCGTCATACCCACAGCTTCGACCATCCAGTAGGTCTTCGTGTCCACACAAGATGAGTGGGAATCCTGAAATGGAAAAGGTAAGCAAAAAAGAAAGAAAAGGAATAATTAAGGTGAAAAAGAAAGGTATCGGACTTTGAAAATGACTAGAGTCATCCAACTTACCAAGACTTCCTTTTCTCCTCTGTAGTTGATGTATTGATTGGATCATGGTTACTTCTAAGTCCCTTCACCTCGTACTGTTCATTGGACTTGACCTTTGCCGCCTAAGCATTTGGATTTCAGTTTAACCCTTCTTCCAAAATTAGTTTCTTTGTATGGCGGCAAACTCTCAATTCATGTAGGGTCTTGTTGCTTTCTTCTTGTCATCAGAGCTTTTCTTTCTCTTATCTAGCAATTAAGGATTTTCTTCTGGACTTCTCTCAGCTCTTCTACACGCTTCTGTCCTATCTCTTTAAATACTTCAAATTTTTTTCTCTTTCCTTCTTGTTCTCAACTCTTTTTACGTTATGCTTTTTTTTCGATATTCATTGTCCGTCATTCAATAGTATTTTCTTCTGCATTCCTAATTCTTCTGTTTTGTGCTCCGCTTTTCAGATTTTCTCCTCTATCGGTCCACTTGCACCTGTTCCTGTGATGACTTTCCCTGTATGTGATGTCTTCGTCTTCATCTCTTCTCTCTCTCTAAGCTATGTATTCTTTTAATAATCATTCTAGAAGACTCTTCAAATGTGTTTTGGTCAAGTGTTAGTTTCCCATGGCTTCTCTCTCTCGAGTTGGTGTTGAATCCGCAGGATCCTAATTTTTTTTCACAAATTAAATTAGTTAATTTTGAATAAGGCATCTTATAGTCCATTCCAAATTGACCAATAACTCTTTTATTAACACAATTAGGAAAAAAAAGTTCCTTAAATGGTTCGTCATCGGCATTGTTTGGACTTAAAGTAACAGATTTCATTAGTAGGACATACACACTTTAATTACTGTTGACACTTTGTACAAAATTATAATTACGTTTATTTCTTTTTCCAATAACATGGATTTCATTTCCAGTTAAAGGTATTTTAATTAAGATATAACATCCATTCCAGTCATAAATCTGCCACACAATTTGCTCAAAACATAGATTTTAGTAAAAAGAACATAATTAAGAAGCAATATTTTACAATAAAAATAATATTGGAGAGTTACTTCTTCACCATTAGTATCCATTAATTTTACAAAGTCAAGTTTTATTTCAAGAGATCTAATTCGTTCATATACACTCTAATCCATTAAACTTACGTCACTTCCGCTATCAGTAACTGTAATCCTTTTTTCACCTCCAATTTTTATTTCTTTGTGCATATTATTTGCATAGTTTCCTGAGTTGTTAATTCAAATCCTATTTACTTCTTTTTGAGAGCAATTTTTAAATATGTCAAAATAACTTCACTTCCTACATTTTAGTCCAATACCCTTATTAAAGCAATCAACACTAAAGTGTTCGTATTCGCTGTAATTACAACAGGAAATGTTATTTCTTCAAAAATATGATTCGTAATATCTTGGATTGAATTTATTTTCATGACAACGTTTTGTCATTTGTATTGAAATCGTTAACATTGAATCTAACCTGTTTAATATTACCCTCATCGTCAAATATCCTACAATCATTTTTGTTTATCTCTTTCATTTTTTCTTAAATTTTTAGTTTTTCCCTTAATTCTCCAATGTTTTAGATCTATACAAAATACTTTTGTTGCCAATAGAGTCTCGAATACCCTAAATTATGTAAGCGATCAAAGAAGATGGAACCCAGGCTTGATCTTAAGACCAAGACTGGGTTTTTTTCCCATTGCGAAGAAATAATTCTAAAATTATCCATTTTCAATTCAATGCTATTTAGTTAGTATGAAATATAATTGAACTGAATTGCACCTGTAGCTAAATTCGTGCAATAATCAATAGTAATTATTACTGGCCCCCCCCCCCCCGTGAATTTAAGCCTGATTATCCTTGGATAAAAATTTCGTTGATAACGTCAGCGATTTCTTTTTAAAAATCCTCGAAATTCTTTATTCATTTGTCAATTGAATACTTTTCGGTTCCATCAAAATTCCTCATATTCTTATGTCTTTAAAATATATGCTTAATTTGGTAACGGTCGAAGAGAGTCTCATTTATGAAATATTTGTATTAAGCTCTAAGCAACTAATTTCATCCTCATCCTCATTTACTTTTCATTTAGAAATTTTTTCTCTGCCATTTTTAAATCCATAAAATTAAAAAAAAATTCTTTGGGTTTTTTTTCTTCTTTTACACTTCCAAACCCTAAATTTAAAAAAAATTACAAGCGGCTATTTACTTATTATCGGAAAATTCTTCGACTATAGAATTCTATTTTTTAATACAGAGGGTAAGAATTCAAACCCCTCAGTATCTCGCAATCTTTGTCATTTAAGAAGATGCCCTACGGAGTGATAAATTATTTTATATATTATCTTTACGGATACTACAGAAGCAGTTTGAATCCTATCATTTAAATTTTTAGTTTCCAACAGCTTTATTTTAAAAACAAAATCACAATTTTAACTTGTACTCGCACTCGTCTCCACTCGATACTTTGCTCTATTTCCAACACTGCAACCAAAAGACACTAATAGATCAAAGGAAACCGTCCAAAAATTTGTCAAAGTGAAAACATAAACAAAACCTTAATAATTAACAAATCAAAAAAAGCGAAACAAGTAAAAAAAAGATTTCTTCAAGCATAGTTTCACAGCATAGTTCTGACATTAATATATTTCCTTAATTTTCTACCTGGTAAAAATTTAGTTAAAATATCAGCGCGAGTAGATTATATCCAGACGCGAGTCACACAAAATTCTATGGGACTATTTACTCCCGTCAAATCATTATACAACTTTCGTTGAGTTAATTTAATTTATAATGATGACGAATATTAAATAAATACATTAATTAAAATTAATATTCACCTCTTCTCATCGAGCAGAGAGTCTTTTATTCTTCTTGCGTCTCTTTGTTCGAATAGACCGATTGAAAGGCAGTTGTATCGCCTTTCTATTCTCATTCGCATATGCCTCCGTCCGAATATGTTTTTTCTTTCTGTATCCACCCCAGTGTTACAGAGGAATCTTTCCCAGACGTTCCGAACCGGGAAGCTGAAACACACCAACAACCTTTGCTTAACTGCATGCAAGAAGGGGAAAGGGGAGGTGTGATCTATTTCCCCCATATATATATATATATATATATATATATATATATATATATATATATACACTCTGTAAATAAAAAACGAGTCCGATAGGAAAACTATGTACAAAATAGAAAATGATTAAAATTTCAGAAAAATTTAATGATTTATTTCAGAGTTACATAGTTACAAAGTAACGAGCTCAATAAGGTGTTGACCCACCTCTAGCCTGGATACAAGCTACCACACGACGTGGCATAGAGTGAAAAAGTTCCCTGATGTTCTCCTGCGCTATTTCTTGCCAAATTTGCTCCGATTGTCAGGCTAGGTCATCAACATTCCCTGGTAGATGCAGTCGCCTTCCTATCCTATCCCAGACATGCTCGATTAGAGAGATCTGGCTGGCCAAGGAAGTGTTTCACAATCTGTATGACAGTTCACAGAAACACGTGCCGTATATGGTCTGGCATTATCTTACTGAAAAATAAGGCCAGGGTACTGCAAAAGGAACAGTAGCGAAACATGTCTCAGAATGTCGTCGACGTACCGCTGTACTTAAGTGTGCCTCTAATGACGACCAAAGGGGTCCGGCAATCAAGGGAAATAGCACCCCAGACTCTAACTCCTGGTTGATGACCTGTGTGACGTGCAATAGTGAATGCAGGATCGGCACGCTGTCCTGGGCGTCTCCAGACACATCTTCGATGATCGTCAGAACTCAGTTGGAAGCAGGATTCTTCGCTAAACATTATACGTCCCCAGTCAGCATCATTCCAACCTGATCGAGGCAAACACCACTGTAATCTGGGGATTGTAACGGTCGGTACGAGCGTAGATTTCGCTCTTTCAGCCGTCTGTGAATGGTCATTGTCTTATGCAGGTCACACGTCTGATAGTTGATAACGATGAATTAGGCGCTGTAGCAGCTGATCTAATTATCACTCTATCCTCCCGATCAGCTGTGGCTCTAGGTTGACCGCTACTCTCATGACGCTGAAATCTTCCATTGCCTTCCCATTCTTGCCATTATCTTCTAATCGCCGCAAAGCTTCGTCCCACATGACGAGCGATTCTCCAATTCTCAAAACCTGCCTCTTTCAATCCAATGATACGACCTCTTTCAAACTCTGAAAATTACTCGTAATGAGCTCGAATCCTGTGTCGAGGCATTTTTTCAGTCGTTGAAAGATATCCTGAATCGCAATGCAACAGGAAATTTGACCATCAGATTGAGAATCGCTTCTTATGTACACCTGCTGAGTGCGCAGTTCCGATGCTCTGTAGCTCCCACTATTTAATCATTGAACACTAAATTTTAATCATTTGCATGTTCATTCCAAATGTCTTTGCATACGAAAATTTCATTACAAACGGGCAACTCCTTCTTGGTGCGTCGTTTTCTTTACTGTTATAGTATGTATATATATATATATATATATGTATATATATATATATATATATATATATATATATATATGGGAACGTAAATGATGAAAGGTGTGATCTACTGGCTGAATGATGAGATATGATTATTCACAAAGATAAATTTAATGGATATAATAGTATAAATGACAAATACAGCAACAATATGTTTACGTTGGCTTCGCGCTCAACAGCGCGTATTATTCCCGAGAAGGACCAACTCTCTCCAATAATTCATTAACACCCTCTTGCTTAAGACATCTCCTCTGTTCTCTCAAAGCCTTTCAAACTGCGTCTCCTGTCTCTTTCTCGACAGTGCCTTTTCCAAACGAACAGTGCCGTTTAGTGAGTGTGCCGACTTCAGCCACATTTTCATATTCTCCGACACTCGGGAATTGTGACTTGTCCTTGTCCTCACGGCAGGTATAATTAAAATCTAAAATACATTTAAAACCAAAAAGGAAAAAAAAACATGAAATAGTTCACAATCTCAAAAGTTCAAAACAATTATTCCGCTTGTTCTGACTAATATCCAGTTCAAAGTTCATTTAATCTGCTGATGACAATCTCCATTTGGCTCCTCTAACTCTCCAACTTTAGCTTTGTTCTCCTTAAATCTCGTGCATTGCGTCTCTCTGATCTTTTTTCCGAATGGTATCCTTCTCCTACAAGCAGATTTTAAAGCACTTTTAAAGAAAAGTTCCATGATTTCACGTTCCTTGATTGAGAGATAATGCACGCAAATATTCTCCACATCTTTAGTTCTACCCTTTCCCCCTAGGTTTCCTAATCTGGTGACAGGTGTCCGTTTCTTCCCCTCCTTTGCTCGAACTCTTAATTTTCTCTTTGTCTCTCTATCCAAAACACCTCTTGAATCGTGGGGGTGTTGCCGATCCCCAAACGCAGGATTCCGAAAGAAACACTCCGAAGAAGGGTTCTTAGCGCACACTGGTACGGTCAAATGTATCTTTTCCCAGCTTAAGGGGTAATGAGCCGTCAATGGCTGTTCGTTGCTTGCCTTACACTCTTTAGTGTTTTCTCCTGACTCGTTCTTTGATCTCATAACGTTCATCCTTTTAAGGGGGTCAGACGATATTAACATTTTCCTCAGTCTCTCTCTCTTGAAGAAACTAATTTGTCCATCAGGTTCTACTTCCATCCGTTGTGGGCACGCTTCAGCGAAAGTAGAATAACTCCGATGGTTGCGTTTGTGCTCTCGTTCATCCTACATTCTATTTTACGCGAGTTTTGACTTCTTATTTTTATTAATTCCAGTTGTTTTTTCCCGTTGTAATAATTTTACTTGTGACTTTTAAGTTTATGTGCCTTTAATGCCAAATTTATTTTCCTAGCCTTAAACTCATTCTCTTCTTTATGTTTTTTTCTTCTAGTAAAAAAATTTAGTCGATCAGCCACAAATTTTGGTTCCTCTTTAAAATGCTTAGAGTTCTTAATTTTTTTAAATGATATACGGTTAAAGTATGTGTATGGGTATCATACATGTCACATAAAAGTTCAGTTAAATATTCTTTTTTGAATTCTTAAACATCTTTCTTTTCTAAAATATTTTCCATCAAATGAGAATAGTCAGAAAGTTCCTTTTCCTTTTGCGCACACTGTAATCTACAGGCACTTTGTCTTCGGTTTCAAAAAACATTTCAGACGAAAGGAGCACACACACAAACTCTAAATCAGTCCAAAATTTCCTGCACTATTCTTTTTAAACTCTCTATCCACTCCGTAGAACAAAATTAAGTCCATCAAAAATTCTAATTATTTTTTTTAAATTCAAAATCTAAATTTACAGGTCCATCCCGGACTGAACTCTCATTTTTTGTGGGGGTGATAATTAATGAAAGGTGGGATCTAGAGGTTGAGAGATGAGATGTGATTATTCACAATTATGAATTTAAAGGATATAATTGTACAAATGACAAATACAGCAACAATATGTTTACAATATATGTTTTTTCATTTTAACCAAATTAAAATAATCCATTAAAAATTTTATACACACACACACACACACACACACATATATATATATATATATATATATGGATTCTTAGAACTAGTTTAAATACATTTTTCCCATTCCAAAGTATGGGACAGTATTTGTAAAACATATTGTATCTATTTTTGATTGTCATTACTCCTTTTTGTATCAAAACCTTTAGTACTACTTCCAAATTTCCAATACAATGTACTAAAATAATATGACTTTTTCTTTTAATTATGTTTGAAGCTACTCGTTTATCTGTGCCAAAAATAATCTTAACTCTATTGAATTTTCAATTAACATATCTATTGCTACGTATCGGATATCCATTTATTTTTTACATTAACTAGCTTCACTTTCTTATAAAATCCGCTAAGCAAACCAGAACATCCATTGAACTCATAAGATGCATTTCCTTATTTTTAAAAGTTTTCACATTTTCACCGAAAGTATGAGTATTAAGTTCGTTTAAATAATTTTCAGTTCATAATTTAAATAAAACTGATAAAAGAAAAAAAACAATAACTTCTGTGAGCATTTTATCAACGTAAAACAAAATCTGTCTCTCTTTTTATAAACATCATCTGTGTTATATAAAAAGAGAGATAGATTTTGTTAGATGGAGGGGGGAACTTTTTTTCTTAAGACTATAACTTAACTCTTCCAGAAGATTTTTCAGAAAATCCAAAGTCTTGTTTTTGTGTACACGTGTATGTGATGAATGACTCTTTTTCTGGCGTGACACATGCTGTAACTACATAACATTACTTCTCACAAACAATGTTCACTTTTTTGTTGCAAAAAAAAAGTATTCTTTTTCTATAGAGTTGACAAATAATGAAACATTTCTTAAATTAAAAGGACACTTTTTCACATATATGAGCAACTGAAATGCTAAAGATTTCAATATTTTTTTTTCTTTGATAAAATGCAACTACTAGCTTGCTATAATATTAGCAAAATCACCAAGGGACATGGAATTTTTTTTAAATATAACTAAGAATCTTCTCTTATTAACTAAACTTAAATTATTAACTCAAAAATATATTAAAGCATTCTTCGTAATTCGTACAAATTTACTCAAAGCGAGCGCGCAATGCCATTTTTTCGTTAAACGTCAAAAAATAAACAAGTGAACAGGTCTATACATTATAAATTACTAGTTCCACACGTAGGTAATTCGCCGAAATTTCCTTATACCTCTATAAAAGTATATTGTTTGCAGCGTTCAAGTTGTTGCTAGCAAAAAAATATTTCATGCGATTGTTATTCAGCATATGGAGAAAAACAAGCAGGTAAGTTACACACAAATGAGTAATATACGAAGAAAGATTATATAATCAGATAAAAATTAAATGTAACGAAAGATTAGTTTTCGCATTAGTTTGAATGACTTTAATGAAAAGCAAAATCTGAAGGAAAACTTTTCCAAATATAAGCAGAGGATTTAAAACATGCTTTGATGACATTGTAGAAAATTAGTATATATACACATATATAATTAATATTTTATTTTTCAGAAAATAAAAATATCTTGTTAGTTTCGTTTTCTGTTTCTTTAATGTTCTATTTTCGTTCAAATTTCAAAGACCATAAATGTAAAGTATTCAGTGTATTCTTAATACATCAAAGAAAGAACAAAATATTGCCTGCTGCCAAATAAAAAAAAAGTTCATTAATTCACAATTTCGAAAAATTACAAGTGTTAAATACACATTTTCATTTAGCAGATGGCACAGAGGATATTTTCTGAATTTTCCTGAGAGTCCTCTTTTATCTTATGAAAATATATGCAATAATTAAATAAGTACAACATGTAATGATATATGAAATTGTAATCTCAGGTTTTGAAAACGTTTTTTCTGTCTCTCTTTCTCAACTTTGTAAAAAGAATATATATAATATCTTCTTAATGCATATTCATACTATTTTTATTTTTATGAAAACTATCTAATTTTGATATAATGTACTTAAATATTAAGAAAAACTCATTTCAACGAATAATATATAACCATCATAAAACCTAATATAAATAATATATAATCATATAACCTAAAATAAAATATATTTAAAACTATTCATTTTGCAACGCTTAATCATAGTTCGGAAACCATAAATTCAAGAAATATAAGCTATGTTCGCATATAAATTATTAGAACCTAACTGCATCGAGTATTAAGGCTCCCGTCTACCCGCCATTTTGATTTCATCAGCTTAAAGTTAATCCTATGGAATTTCGACTTGAATTCTCTCATCTTTATTATTTGATCTATTTGAATGCAATAAAGTGCATCTGAAAGAGCAAAAAATAATAAATGCTTCTGTGGAATTACTTTTTCCTCCGATTTTTAAAAATATTTGAAAATATTCTTTAAAGACCGGAAAACTCAAAAATGAATAATTAAAATAAAAATAAAAATATTTTTTAAGACCTTAGGGAAAAAGTAATTCCACAGAAGCATTGATTATTTTTTGCTCTTTCAAATACTCTTTATTGCATTCAAATAGATCAAGTAATAATGATGTGAGAATTAAAGTCAAAATTCCATAGGATTAACAATACGTCCACCAAATCAAAATGGTGGATAGACGGGAGCCTTAAGGCAGGAAAAAAACAGTAACAGAAAGAGAGAGGGCCCAAAACATCAATTTTAATTTTGAAAAGTAGCAAATATATTTAACTACCATTGAAAGAGAATTTCATTAAACTGAAAGTATTTATTAAATTTTAAAAAAATACATATATATATATATATATATATATATATATATATATATATATATTTGTTTAGCTAAGAACTGTTATACTTTTCAAAAAGCGAGAAATTAATAAATATATATGTAATTTAATTATTTTTTATTTATTCTTTTTCAGTAGTGATCAGCATAAATTTTGCTTTAAATATAATTTTAATTCAGTTGTTTGTTAAATGTTAAGCATTTATAAATATATTATGGTAAATCTTTTCGGTAACTGAAAACTAAATTCATTTTTCTTTGTTATAAATATGTTTCACGCTCACAGTCATAAAAGTAATTTATGTTCCCAAACTTTTCAAACAAATAAAACTTTTCTTAAATGTTGAGTATTTATCAACCAATAACTATAGCGAAATTGTTATTCAGTTATATACAAATTCTCTCTCCCACGTACAAGGAGAAACTAATGAAAAATAAAATGTAGAAATAAAAAATTCCAATTTATGTTCAGGTTGGCAAAGGAATCTGATTCCTTCCGGTAAAATAATTTTTATTTTCTTATAATATTATATTAGTTGATTTAAGCCTGAAAATATATATTTATTTTTTCATTCTTCTATAATTGTTGCTTTTTTCATTTATCATCGATTCAGATACATCAAATCATCGAGTCATACACATTCAGGAAAAGAAAATAAATAATTTTCTTTAAATCTAATAAAAAGATATATTATGCTGTAAGAGCAAGCATCAGTAAGAGAGTTTTTTTTCACAAACAAAGTAACTATTCCATATTTTTTCATAAGATGTTGAAAATATTCAGCAATACACTTCTTGAATCATTCTGAAAGAAAAGTAGACAAATGGATTGAAAACACAATAAAAGTCAGTGGGAGAAGTATGTATCTGATAAAAGGTGACTTCGTATTTCAATAAAGAAATAATGATGATTTTTGTGGAACATTTCGTCGGATCATATTGTAAAACATAATATTCTAATGTATTTTGAAAAGAAAAGAGAGCTTGCTATGGGATAAGAATAGAACATTTTATTTAGATTGTTTATATAAGACAAATGATAAGATATGCTGCATATCTTGTCGTAATCTTTTAGATTTATCATACATAGCATAAAAGAAAATAAAACACATAAATGTTACAACTCTCATAATTCTACAAAATTTCTCAACTGTAAAAGTAAAAAGAAATGTCTCCATTTTGGTAAATCTAAAATGTTTCTTAATTGTTATTCAAATTAAAAATTCGTGCTCATTAAAGCTCAAATTTCAGCACCAGTGACTACACTCTGTTTATTTACTTTCGTATCTTCTACTTTCAGTGGAAGTAGAAACTTACTTATGTGTATTTCTTTTTGAGCGAATAACTTCTTATATTCCTCATTTTGAAAAATTTTAGGGAAAAAATGAGTTAGATGAAGTTAAACCGGGGAAAAAAGGAGCAAAACTGTTCAAAGCCTCATTAACTTTTTTTTTCCTCGAATCTCTCTTTCTTTTTCTACCTCGTTCTCTTTTTTTTTTTTTCTTTTGTAACATTAATTTTAAAAACTTTCGAAAACCATATTTTTTTTAACCTGACAAGAAATTATAGTGTTCCAACCCATTGGCAAGACCCTTATTCATTAAAAAATTACTTATGGGTTTTACTGATTAAATAAAATTATTTATTAACTCTCGAAATAACAATATAGGAAATAAATCTGAATTGTCAAATATTAAATTAATGGACAATAGGATGTTTATTCTTATATTCAGTTATTTCATTTCGTAAAAAGTATAGTTTTATTTTGTTATACATTTACTCTAGTTCTCCCGGATCTCTTACATTTATTCCGCAAAGAGTTAATGCAAATATGTGAAGAGCTGAGATAAACTATCTTATTGCTTAACAGTATTCTTGGAAACCTCTTAAATAAGGTTATCATCAATCACTTACTATATAACTATTAGAAAATGAAGCTCTAAATGGGGCAGCTATATAGTTCATTTCGAGTTTCAGGAATTAGAACCACGTATTGCATTATATTAGTATTTTGTGTTGGATTTTAATTATTATTACTTATTCCAAGTTGAGGCTAAATGTGAATTTACCTTTGAAATATAACATTCTGCATTTATCGATATAAAATAGATATTTTAGTTTTTAGCAAACCCTATATGAGTCAAGTAATTTAATTTTGAAATAATTCTGGAAATACAAAAAATGTTATATTGATTGAATTCAAATTACACAAAAATACTTGAACTAATAAAATCATTTTTATCAATACAAACAAAATTATTGAATGAATTTCAAGAGTTATTTTATTTAACAAAGCAAAATATAGTTAAAAGGTATTTAATTAGGCTTCAGAAATAAGATATTATAATTATATATAAAATGATGAAATTCTAATCATTCTGTTACAAATTGATTATTTAGGCTTACATATAAATATATAAAATAAGTATTTCAAATTTTATGGCTTAGTAGTATTGCTACGTAAAATTAAATTATGATATATACTTATAACCCTTTATTTTTAAAAAAGTGTTTTAAATGCTGTAATGTTGATTGATGGAGGTAAGAAATCATATTTATTCTAGGTAATATAAAAATATGTTTTAACTGCATTAATAGCGTGAATGACATTCGAATTTACCTCAGTCCTCAAGCAGATTTTAGGAAATTGCTTCGATAAACTATTACGATTTAATTGCAATAAATTTAGTTACGAATATTTTAGTAATAATAAGTATTCAGTAGATTTAAATATTGTCATAACCATAAAATTTACTTACCATCCTTTCGAAAATGACTGTCATTCAAAATCACAATTTGTTTCTCATTAAGGACAATGCCTAGAAACTAGAATTTATACCATTGAGTGTTCGATAATGTGGTTTTATTTTTATAACGCAGAGTGTTCATTGTACATCAAGTTTATTGAATAATTATGATGTGCTAAAAATCTGAAACATAAAATTTTCTGTTGTTGTAAATATCTGTTATTATGAATTATTATGTGACAGGAAAAGAGAAAGAGAAAAAAAACGTCATTGAAACGTGCTACACAGAATATCAAAAGTGATCTGAAATAATATTTTTTCTTGAATCAGAAATAAAAAATAAAAATAGGAATTAAAATTAAATAGAAATCACTTTTCCTCCATGAAAATTCTTCCACTATTTCTTTAATAATTTAGCAAAAGCTTTTTTGTTAAACATCTGTTCCAACTAGCAAAAAAATCAGTCTGTCATAAAAATGTGAATTCAATTTACATATTTTATTCAAATCTGTGATCATACAAAATGGAAGTTTCTATAATAAACTCACATTCTACTTCCTTAAAAATAAAATTGCAATTTTTAACTTTAATTAGATCCACAAAGCTAGATATTTGAAAAGTTAATGATCCTCCTAATTTGAAAAGAATATTTGCCTAGTGGAATCGACTCAAATCTTTCTTCTTATGAGTAAAGCCAAAAATTATTTTTCCAATTACATCAATAATATTACTAAGAAAATGCAATTCAATGCAATAATTTCTACACGTATTAAAATTACATTTATTTGAATAAAAGTAAAAATTTTATTTATGTCTATGGTTGAGAAGGAATTAACTAAAATTATTTATAAATTGTTTTTAATTAAAATAGAACTGAAAAATTGAGATAAAATGTTGCTAGCTAATTATTATTATTATTATTTATGAAAGCATTGGTCCAAAACTCAGTAAACATTTAAAAGCTCACAATGATATTTTCGAAGACAAAGTTTAGTAATTCACAAAGTTATATAATTATACAACAATTTATCTTCATTTTAATTGAATATAATTATTGCAATGATCTTTCAACGAATTAATTTTATGTAAAAAAGAAAGAACAACTGAATAGATCTTCAATCTAAAAGTTCTGATACGAGCATAAATAATGGTTTAAAAAAGGGTAACAAGATCAGAAAAAAAATAAACTTCATTAAGTTATTTGCGAAAATAATTTAATTTCATCCAAAATGAATATTTAAAACTATCAAAAGCAGATTCTAGAATTCCCTCGAGTTTTACATGTCATACATTTTCGAATACCCATGTTGTAATATTTGAACATTAAATTTAAACATTTCGCTTTGAAATTAAATGACTAAATGAATGAGATTTAAAAAGTCACTTATTGTTCAAAAAAAAGCTAATTTAATCAAGCTGTTTTCCAGGTTAAATGGGCTGTTACCGATTTTTAAGACTTGATGGTAGTAAATTCTCTGAAAGTGACTCTATACAGATCGGCAAAAAACAAAAATCTTATTTTAATGTCAATGAACTCTAAATATCCATACCTACTCTGGTGTTCAAAAATTAAGGGCGAAGTCTAAAAATCAGCACATCAGTGGAACAAAGAGGCAGAGTGGGCTGAAAGACCAATCAGGAGATTAACTAGAGTAAGGTACGGTAGTATATGCGCAGATATTCAGCTAGACGTAATGCTGGAGTGCAGAAGCGGGATAAAGCACGCCGGCAGTAAAAGTTTAGCATTTCTAAGAAAGCGATTGCAAGGCGTATATTAGTTTAAACGACGTTTAGTTGCTGCATTAGTGTGAAATGTTGAACAATCTGTTAGACGACATCGGGATGTTTTTACCCGAGGTTGAATCATTGGAAAGATCGAGGAATGTCGAAGTATGACAAGTGTGGCTGCGGAGTTCGGGATTGTTTACAGCGTCGTTACACGACTTTGGAGAGAATTTCAAACTTCAAGAACTGCTATTCGATGGTTCAGCAGGGGTCGTCTATGAGCTACCACGCCAACGGCACGGAACTGGCGGCAGACAGCAGGAGAAATCGTTAGAAACACGGAACAAGCGATTGCACGATGGATATCACGTTGAATTGTGTTCAGGAGGCTGCATAGTGAAAGTCGATTTGCAGGACGACCTGTAAGATATCAACCTTTAACGCCTGCTCATCGGAGAATGCATTTTCTGTTGTGCCAAGAACAACAGAATTGGACAGAAAATCAATGGGGTCTAATACTCTTTACAGATGAGAGTAATTGTAGTCTGAGTAGAAATACACTTCTGAAGAGCTCGGGGAACCTGCAATAACCTCTCAAACATCATCGAAAGATACTGCTTTGGTAGACGCGGTGTTCTCATTTAGGGAGGCATTATGCTTGGTTGCCGTACCAACCTTCACATGTTCCAAGGAGGTTCAGTTCACCGGGACCAGCTATTGTAACGAGATTCTCTTTGTGTATATGCGTCTTTTTAAAGGCGCTATGGGTCCGCAGTTCCTTTTCATGGACGAGGATGCGCCGGCTCATCACAAAATAGCTGTCGAAGAGCTGTTAGACAATAAGGATATTGAAAGCATACAAGTTCTCCAGATCTAAATCCTATCAAGTATATGTGGGACTTTCTAGGAAGACACTTGGCAGCACGTAACTTACCGCCAGCAACGATTCCGAAGCTCCGATTGGAGGTACAAGACGAATGAACTGTAATGATTCATCAAATCATTGACAACCTCATTCTCAACATGGCCAGACGATGTGAAACTTACATAGCAATCAGGGGAGATCATATCTCCTACTAAGGGCTGGAGAAATCTGAGTCGACTCTGGCTATTTCTGGATGTTTTGACCTTCAATTGCATTGTG
>BMAW01039077.1:658098-709809 GCA_019974015.1 Nephila pilipes
ACAATTAATCATTCTAAACATATGTCAGTGCATTCACAGCATTCATATTTTTCAACTTTTTTGTGAGTTTTACTTGGTGTGTGTGTGTGTGTGTGTGTGTGTGTGTGTGTGAAATTGTTTTTCCTTTTACTTGAATAAAGGATATGGTTACAACTCAAAATATCTAACTTATTTTTTAACATAATAAAAGTTACTTCGTCTTAAATAAAAGTATAATAAAAGTTTCTAGGATATCTTAAAAATTAATTAAGTACATATTTTTGTATTTCATAATAGATGAGGTGAAATTTAAAAAAAGTAGTTTGCTGCTTAGAAATGATATAATTAACAATAGACAAATCAGTGAGATAATCATAGATATCAAACTTCAAGTTGAAGAAGCCCTATCATATTGAAATAGTGTTAAAAAACGTCCGGTAAATGATAAAAGAGCCCGATATTAATCACTTTTAGTAATTAGCTTAAGTATACTTACAGAATCATTAAGCTTTCTTATACTTTTCAAAGGCAGAAATTTATTTCAAAATGTGCGAAATGAAAGTATTTAAAAAAATAATTTTTTGTTGAATATGACTTGTATATTTCTTGTATATTCAGAATATATAAAAATGAAAGTTTCTTTACTTTAATAAAATGAAAAGCATCACTAAAATGAAATATCTAAATTTAACTAAAGTGCAAGAAGTGTTGGAGAAACAATCTTTAGAAACTAGAATTCTGAAAAACGGGAGCTTTTCCTAAGTCTTTGAATGAAATACAGATGGGGAAATTAGGAGAGGGAGGTGTGCCAAACCTCACAGGTGTCGTCCTCGTCACTTGACCGAAGTTCAAAATTACGAGGTCAGTAGCAAATAGCCTTAATGTTGCATCTAGTGCGAAGTTAATAAAAGTACCAAGTTTTGGTAACCAGACGGCATTGCTTCATGGTCATTATGCACGTGATTTCCAGTTGTATTTTAATAAAGAACATAGAAATTTCTGTTCGCCTTTGGTTTCTGTGCCTCGTAAATACTTTTTCTTACACTTGTTTCCTCTTTAATCTAAATTTCGGAAAATGAGATAATGAGTTTTGTCTACAACAGAAGAAAATACAATAAAATTGTTAAAAAGTACAAAATTTTATCTCAGACGTTCAAATGCTCAAAATGTCATGCCAGGAAATAGTTATATTTTGAAAGCTGGTTTTTTTTTTTTTTTTTTTGAAAAATACAAGGTTATGAACTTAAATCAACAAATTAGTATCATCAACAATTGGTTCGAAAACAGTCGCTTGACTATAATTACATCTACACGGCTTATATTTTGCTAGAATAAGGACTTAACCAGCCTTAAATTATGTTACAAAGAATTGAATAAGTCAAATATAACCGTAACTGATGGGAATAATTAACTACGAGAAATCTATGAACTATTTGAAGGAACAAGATGGAAGGAACGATTGGAGGAAAAATTCTAGTGGCTCAAAGTGATAAAAGTCCGTTTTTAAAGCGAGAGAAATATGCTTGTCGTATCCTGCCACAGTAGTAGAATTTTGTCAAAATATGAAGAAAGACAAATAAAAGTTACATTTCCTAATCGAAATGCTACGATATTAATGAAGAAATCTTACGTCATAGCAATAGATCTAATAATGAAGTAGAACTTAAAAAAGTAGGCTTCGAACATGGAACTCTCAATCACTCATAAAACCAGAGACTGACTTTCAAACGCAACACATCAAAACAATATGGAGTTAGCAAAATGGAGAAATGAAAGGTACAGAAGAACAGCCTAACACCACCTTGAATCATATTTAGCCGAATTTGTATGGCATCATTATCAAGAAGTTAAATAAAATAGTAATTTAGAAGCTATTCTGAAATATATAACATTGAGGTTTCCACCCGAAGAAGAAACACATAGCCCCCCCCTTCACGAAGTTTATAACTGTTTAAAAGTAAGTAAAAAGTAATTAAAATTTAAAATATTGTATTACATTCCTGTATTTGATGCATGAAATACCTTTGCAAATCATCATTCCCTTTCTCCTACGAAAATGTTGTCAATCTTCGCCAACGTATTTGTGATACAATATTAATACCAAAAATTCTTACGCTTACTTTTGGTATTTATTATTGTTTTAAGAAATGTCTCTTTTTATATAAGATAACTCACATATTTATTTTTAATTCAAAATAATATAATAGAGCAAACTTTGATATAAATGGTTAATTGCTACCAGTAATCATAGTAGTTTATATTTTTAAGAAATGTATTTTTTTTAAATATATCACTAAAGTATCAATAAATTTGATTGCATATATCTGCGCGTAAGTAATATCTAGTTCATTTTAATATTTAAATCAATTAGTGTGTGTGCGTAACAGTTTTTAAACTTAATTAAAAAATTCAGAGTTCTTTTTATAACTCATTTTATATTACGTTAGACAACGAAATATTTCTAACAAAATAAATATTTTTTACCATTCAAACCTCTTTCTGAAATATCTCAATGGCCGTGGTGGCCGAGTTCTCTTGGTAAAGAATTTTGCGGCAAGTAATCGTCGAGTAGGGGGCTCGAGTCCTGATTCCGCTAAAGACCTTTAACGCTAAGTAATGAGGGCTGCTGTACACAATGAAAGAAGCTGAGTTCTAAAGTTCTCCCGGATTGGGGAATTTAGACGAGGAAAATACCCATTATATACAATGCCCGCTTTAGAGCTCTTACAATGAATAAACTTTGTCGCTTAACCATCGTAATAGAGGTCGAGGCACGTCGCCATTACGCCTCGGTATAACTTCTAGCGTGATATCTGTTCTAAGTAACTAACCAATATAAAACGTTGTGACATTGAAAATATTAATTTTAATTCTAGAACACCTATTTTGCTCATTAGCCCTCCCTCCCCCCTTAAACATTCTATATTGCTATTAAATAAATATTATTCTAAATAAGAGCTAATTTTCTAAGTAAATTCTTCGTGATTTTTTTCTTGTATCAGGTAATGAAACTTTTTGCAAACAATGAAAAAAAGGCTTAAGACCCCATGAGCAAATTTTATTCCAACATCACAATCGCACATGTGCGAAAAAAGTTAATGTAGATTGACGACGTTTCGATATTTGCTGAATGTGTTCCTTCTAGATTTTGATTCGAACAAATAATTTTCTACATTGTAGCCAAACCTATTACCATCATGATTCACGGTTGCTTGTTCCTTCTCATATTTATTTAGTCGATTGGAAAATTACTACGAGTTCAACATTAAGTATTCATTGTTGGATTTACCATCTGAAGTCATGCTGTAAATGTGGTACAGTAATATTTGTCGGTTTGTTTTCGTTTTATTCTACATATATTGTTTCGGGTCTAACGAAACTACAATTAAAATTCAACATTGTGAAACTAAGCCTAAAATAGAGAAAAGGAAAGAAACTCAAATTTGTTACAAATATGATAGTTTATCAGATACTTATGAGCATACTTGAACATTCAACATTATTTCATTTATATTAAAATTCAAAATATTTCTTAAAAAAACTTTTTGAGATAAATACAAACTGCATGTTTCAATTTAATGATTCTCGTGACCCTTAAACTTCAAAATTTTCCGGTTTTTTTAAATATATATCTGTGTGTGTGTGTGTGTGTGTGTGTGTGTGTGTGTGTGTGTTAAGCGGCACTTCCAAATATTCTAGTGTTATTGAGAAAAAACCAAACCTTTTATTACTATTTTTTATTATTATTCAACTTTAACTTCGCTTTTCTCAAAACAAAAAATTTTAGCTTACACATTTGATTTCGAAGAAACAATTTATCACATTAACTAGTTTGAAATTTTATACACATATTTGAAAAAAGTTTCTTTATGATTTATACATCTGTATGTAGACAAATTATAAGCAGAAAAAAAATTATGCATTTTAATTTACTTTTTTCTTAACATTGCAAAATGTTTTAATAATAGTATTAAAAAAAATTTCCCAACATTTTAAAAAAGTATGTATAACGTCAAAACTGAATATTTTTCTTCTAAATAAAATTACTTTTGTAAATTTTAAACAGTGTTGTACTTCAGAATCCAACATGAAGCAAGATATTGATTTTCGTAGCTTTGAAAAAGTGTTCAATTTGTATTTCTGTATAACTTTTCAAATTTTTTTTAAAAAATTACATGAGAATATAAGAATTGGTGCAAATGTAAATAAATATTACATGATAAAAGCGTCAGGTTTCTGCTTTGTTTTACTGGTTAGTTGTATTGGTTTTAAAAGATGGTGTTTTTTTGCATATACAGATAACAGTTAAGATTCCCGGAATTCTCTTAAATTACCTCAGTGATATATTGGAAAAAGTGTGAAGTGTTTGGTCGACAATGTTCCAATCGAGCCATGGATTTGAGTCTTGATCCTATTAAAGACCCGTTGAATGAAATAAGGGGAGCTGCTTCAGGATAAAATGGAATTGTGCTTCGAAGTCCTTTCTTGGTATGTTGGAAATAAATGTACGAGCTTATTTGTCTTCCTAGTCATTTTACTGTAGTTCAATATTAATAGCCAATAGTCAATAAAAGGGAAGGGTAAAGATGACTTAGTTTTATTTCTAATGGCGTGTTTTATAATTTCAACCAAACAATTCACTTTTGTTACTTTAATTTGCAACGTTGTACATTCTTTGGTGATGATACATATATATTGTGACTTTGGGCTATTCGCGATTTTCTCTTCGCTAACCTCGGGGACTTTTTAGCAATTTGAATTGCAATCACAACTCCTTGTCAACCAAATGAAACGTATTTTGGTAAATAAATTGAAGATAAGAAGAGTTGTAAGAGTTTAATTAAGGAAAGTGATATATATAAGCGAAATAGAATTGAAAGGAAAGGAAAAGAGCTGATAGATGTATAGGTTGAAGTGAATCATATAAATTAATCTTTTATTTCGAAAGTGACTTCTTATGAGATTGATAGAGATATAATCGAGAAGTACTTGAATCGAAATGAGAGATTTGGTAAGCTAAAACTTTGTTGTTAAAATATAAACTAGGATTAACTGAGTTAAGAGGAATCCAAAAGAGAGAGAGATAATGCATATTCTACGTTAATAACTATTATACTGTGTCGTCTTTCTCTCACGTATCTTCAATAGTGTTTTGAGTTTATTGACTATTTAATTAGACTTAAAAGTGGCTGTATATTAAAATAATGAAGGAAATACGTCACTGCATCAAATAAATACAATACGATATTTAAAACAGAAATTGAACCCCCAGAATTAAATATTTGCATTCACATTTAAATATTTTAGTTTAAAAGGCTCAATTTCAAAATACAGATACGTATTTCATTTTTTGAAAGAGAATATATATATATATATATATATATATAGAGAGAGAGAGAGAGAGAGATGTATATATATAATCTCTCACTCTCTTATCGAGTTATTCAAATTTTATTTAAATTATTAATGGAAATGTATAAAGAAATATCTATGGTATTGAAAATTAAAATCAAACCAATGTGAATATAACCACTTTCAAATTTATAACTTTTGGTTAAAAATACACAATTATAAAATACCCAATGTTTTCTAATTTTTGAAAGATACAAAAGTCTTTTTGGGTTATTCCTATTTTATCTAAAATATTATTTCATTTCAATACACCGAGAACAAACTAAATTCCAGAAGAAAAATGAAAATCCCAATTGATCACAAAAGTTTCAACATTCAACAATCCCAAAGAAATTTATCTGGTAGGGGGGAAGGGGAGTCTTTTCTCTGAGATACATTCAGATTCTACTCTTCACATGCGTTCCTTTAAAATTGACGACAGTGTAAATAGTGCACTCTGAACAGGAGAAGAACTAATCAGGTATCTCGTTGACAGTGAATAGATTACGAATACCCTTGAGCATTCGATTTGAATCCTGCTCTTAAAGGATCTTTCAATCGACCTTTAGCAACTCAGAGCGAAATATTGACCATCTCTATTCAAAAACTCAGAGAGTAGGATTGGGAAGGTTTACTAGATTTCCTAGGGAAGGTATATTTTCAAAGTAGGAATTGAAAGTAGTGTAAAAGAGAGATAATGATGGATTATTGGAAAAGAGATCTGTGTTTTCGTCGAAGCTAGCGAATAAACTTTCTCCAAAAATCTCAACATAAGAAGCGAACAAATCAATTCAAGTTTTTAAACTGCATTAAACTTTTTCCTGATTACCTTAGAATCACAATTGTAGAACCCTATGTTTTGCAACGCTTATTTAAAAATAAGTCACATAATTTATTTCAGTTAAATAAACTGACAGAAGAAACATGTCTTATTTGTTTTTAAGTAAGTGATGCTGTAGTTAAAAAGTGGTGTTTATTGGGGGGGAAACATTGATTTATTAAATACAAAGGAATGTGACAGTCATAAAACGAGTGACAGAAGTAATTTTTCAGTGAAGTTCCCCGAGCCTATTTTTATAGTTTTAAGAATTTTCATGAACATTTCCTTAAAAATAATTAATAATACAGAAATAAAATCTTCAAAAAGTAGACTGCAACTGACTCCTTTTCGAATAAATATTCGAGCCTTTTAATATTACAACAAATTTATAGACTGAAAGAAACCTTTATTTTTATTTGTGAAAAAAATATTATTGATTTAGACATTAATATTTTACATGGTATATTTAAAAGAAAATGTTTTTAAAAATTATCACTCATTTAGTATACATTTCATCCAAAATAAAATGGTAAAAGAAGTTATCTGTATTAGATTAAATACATGGTGAGCTCAAAAAGTATCCACCCATAATTTTTCGTGCGTAAGCAAATGAAGCTAATGAGACATGGTTTGGTGCACATATGTAAGTGACTCTACTGCACATGTGTGAACTTTTACTAGCTTCAGAAACTATTAATCTCTTGATAAATTTAGGAAATGTAAATAAGTCCTTGCATTACATTTATTTTATCTGGTGGATCATTCCCACTCAAAAGTCAACAAGCATTATATAAAACTTAATCCAGTATCGTTGTTCAAGTTTTACTGTCATTTCATCAGAAATATAAACCCGATAGAGCTCACTTACATTTCCTCACTCATCAACAGTCTGCTGATGAATGACAGCTTCTGCAGGCAGAAAAAACTAACTCACACGTATTAGGTTCCCCCACATATGAACATCAAGACACGCTTCCTTAGTTTGATTGATTGACTTTATTAACGTCTCACAGGAAGCAACAAGAGGACTAATGGCGACGGATCTCGTAAATTTGAGTCTCTGTCAAGGGACGAGGACGACACCTGAGCTGACATCTCCCTCTCCTAACTTCCACATCATGCCTTGGGAGGAGTAAAAGCCTCGACAGATTTAATGCGCTTCAGCTCTGGCTGTACGGTGGATATTTAGTGGCATCCAAGCTCGAAACCACGACTCGACGAAAACTGCAGTCCGCGAGTCTACTAGGTTACCGTGGCCCCACTTTTCCTTAGATTCATTTGTTTAAGCACAAAAAATTACGGTTGATTATTTTTTTGAAAGCAGAGTATATAGGCTTTACCAAATAAATTATATAATCATTTAACTTTTTAATAATAATAGTAATACATTTTTTCACTTTTATTAGAAATACCAATTAAAACTTAAAAGGCAGTAAAATATGTTTTCAAACAATTGATTTCAATTCTCAGTAGATTGCAAAGCGACTAAAAACTAATTTTTCAATATATTTTTCGTTTAATCGGTCCGTTGACAAAAACGATGATTCTTACAAGCATAAGTATAGAAATAAATTATAAATAAGAAAATTAATAAGAAAGTGATTATTAAAATAAATACTTATCAAAGAAATATAATAAAAAAATGATAAGATATAATAAGAAAATTAATAAGAAAGTAATTATTAAAATAAATACTTATCAAAGAAATATAATAAAAAATGATAAGATATAATAAGAAATATAATAAGTAAATAATAAGATATAATACGAAATGTAATAAGAAAATTAATTTAACTGAAAACATTTTTCTACATGTATATATGATTTATTAAAACTCAATCAAATGGAAGGTCAAATTATCTTTTTAACCGTATTTTCTTAGGATATTCTTATAATCATTTTTAATACCAAACGTTTCCCCTGCAAAATGCAATTCTTGCACATTATGTTTAAAAGCACTTTAAACAGTATAAAACATTTATTTCTACACTCTTAACATCCAAATTATTCTTATTTAAACATTAAGAAGTTGAAATATTTACTTTATTATTAATGTGATGATAATATAGCATTTCAAATTTCGTAGCGAACACAAAACTATTCCAAATATTTAAACGTCATATATTCTTCGATGTCTATTTTTCAAAGAATCTCTTTATTGCTTGTACTGAATAAAAAAATTAAAACTTTGTTCAAACGAAAGAATTCATTGCATAAAAGTACAGTATATTTACGCAACTTTATTCTAAATATACTAGAGTAATATCCCTAAATTTGCTTTTCCTGTAATTAAGTTTAGATTCCAAAGTTAAACAACTATTCTTGCCACGAATAAGCATTAAGCTATGTATATTAATTAAATTAATGGAAAAACCGTAAACCTGTTATGCATTTCCAAATATGCTTTTATAAAACGCATCAAATAAAACGTGACATTTGAAATAGAGTTTCTGACAAATGTGTTACCAATTATCTTTTGAAAAGATCTAAGTACTGTTAAGGGAATTGTTTGCTATCTGTTCCCATTCATTCCTAGAATAATTGCATTCGAAGTTACTTTCGAAACGCACATTAGAATCATTTCATATAATAAAATGCACTTTAAATCGAGGATTTGTTTGAAAAATGGTAGAAGGAAATTAAAGAAAATGAAACATTTAAATAATAATTCTTCTATATCGGAAATAGAATTCAGAAATATTAATAAGCAAGAACAAATGAGAGAATAATTTGAATTGAACTTATAATTTCAAGAAAAAATTGGAAAAAAAATTGTGTTAGAGGTATCAAAGGAAAAACCCTCACAGGGAAACGAAACCTTAAATATTCAGCGAACTAGAAACGTAAAAGAGATAAAGGGATATGTTTCTTAAGAAAAGTTGTTAAAAAATACAGAAAATGTAACACATTGATGATAGTGGAGTAACTTTTTCAAAATATAAAAAAGAACTACCTGACAGATTTCGAAAGGAACATGAAGGAAATTAGCCATCATAAATCATAACGAAAGAAAAAAAAATACGTCAAAACTTTTTATGTAGTGGATTATGACGCTTTTACCTGTATCGATATTAATTTCGTCATCTACAACCAAAAAATCTCTTTTTTTTCCTGTTTTCAAGTAATAAACAATCCATCACCAGATTTTTTTTTCGAGAGTTGTGTTTTAAAATTTATTCCTACATAAAGCGAAAAACTCAGAAGCAGAGGAAAATATTAAGAAGTTTAAATTGATTTTTTATAACAAAAAAAAACACCTGCTCCCACTAATTAATGTTTTTTTCTGCTATTTTTCAAATATCTAAGTCTCACCTCAAATTAAAATGTTGCATTTAATTAAAATATTTTCATTCAAAAGTTTTAACTAATAACTAATTCAATTCCAGAGCAATAATTACTCAATTTTTTGTTTGTCTTGAAATTTAGAGATCTTATCAAAAATAATAGTTGAATTTTCTTACAATTTCTATAGTTCAAAATATTCTTTCTTTTTTTTGTATTTTTACTTCAGATTATATAATGAGTTTTTGAGTATTTATTTCAGCAATCAAACAATTCGCTATGTAATTAACTTAAATTCGAATTCATCATACAGCAGGAATTCAACCAATAAGTATCGGCTCACGGAGGGACATTTTTCTTATTAAAAAATCTTACTGGTTATTCCATTGAGTTGATAACATAGAATCAATAATAACTCCACTTTTTATTATATTTTTTTTCATATCACGTTAGCATTGCACAGCCACTATAACTTATGAATGTATGCATGTATCCAAATGAATGTACGCATTTCTGAAGATGACATAATATGCACACAAATTTTAAGCGTGTGTATTTAAAACGGTATTTAAATATTAATATTTATTCATATAAGTGCATTTAAGAAATTAGGAGACCTGAGAAAATTATTATATTATACTTCATTTCAGAATCATTATAAAACGCATACGTTAGTATTTAATCACCGATTACCAGAGAAGTTAAGGTGCAGGTTTCGATTGTACTATCTATGATTTATTTCAAGAAGCTGCGGGGTAAAACGTAATCTAAGGGCGAAGTGAGAAAAAAATTTCTTATAAAGGTACTGGCAAATTTGAAAGAGAAATTGCTAGTTAATGAAGCGTATTGAAACCGCCGTTCATAATGTCCTAATTAGAAAAGATGATTTACACAAAATAAAACGATCAGGAAGAAAAAGAATGAATTTTGACAGAACGAAATGATCGAAACATTTTTCAATTAAAAAAGGTATTTCGACTCGTAAAACTTCGAAACGTCTCAGCAAAAAAACTTCATATGTCACAATTTGAAAGAGTCTTAAATCAAGTACTGATACAAAATTTATGAAAATGAAAGAAACACCGAAATTATTGAAACATCACGGAGAAAAAAGACTGAAATGGGCTAAAAATGTCATGTCATGGAATAATGAGAATAAATTAGTTATATTTTCTTGTAAAACGAAATTTAACTTAGATTGTCCCGATGGCTACAAACTCTACTGACATGAGTTGAGGAAGAAAAAGAAGAATGTTTAATCGACAAATGGAAAAAAAATCAGTAATGGTTTGAGGGCCTTTTGTCATGATGGATTTTATGAAATGCATCAAATTTCGGAACGTATGGACTCTGTTCAATATCAAGCTGTGCTACATGATCATGTTATACCGTTTGGGACTTAATTAGGTGGTGCTAATTGGCCATTTCAGCAAGAAAATACTTCTTGCCATACATCTAAATCCACCTAGGAAAACTTTAAATAAGAAAAAGTTAATGTGTTTCATGGCCAAATCAAAGTTCAGGCATGAACCCCATTGAAAACTTTTGATGTATATAATGTCATTAAATTTATGTATATAATGTCATTAAATTTATGTATATAATGTCATTAAATTTATGCATATAATAAATCTTTTTTTATCATCCTATGAACTGTAAGAAACCACTGTAAAGGAATGTCATAACATATATCTTAAATTTAACTTAACCACATGATCATTTCAATAAAATACGGAGTATTTTAGGTTATCAGAAAAACGAAGGATCTTTATCATACTGATTTTTATACTTTTTTTAATTTTCAGATAAGTGGTCTTATACTTTGTTAGCAGTGATTTTTCTTATTTATCTCTAATACTGTATTTTTAATAACTTAATCGTTTGTTACATCATTCAAAACTATTGAAACCTAATTATAACAAATATGTGTTGTAATATCAAATTTAATTTGCTTAAATTATATTTGGAACCATTATTAGAAATTTAGAAATTACATTATTTATTTCATAATTTTCAAAATTGAAATGATCTTACAGTTTTAATATAGTGCACAATACAATTGACGAAGTAAAACATTAAAATTCTTATTTATATTGACACAATAACTATATCATTAAATAATTTAATGTTACTACTGTAAAAAAATTAACTTATTAATGATAATATTTTTGATAAAAAAAAATACTAACAAGATTTAATCAAGATTGAAGCATCAGAACATTTTTAAATTTTCAAAAGTAACACTATATAACCATCATCAATTATGAACAATGAACAAGATTAGTGCTAATTAATAGAATATTTATTTTTTTAATGATTTTTATAACTTCTTATTCTAGAAATGTCTTTCAGAATCATTTCAGCTTAACATAAAATTATGAAAATTATCGAACTTAACTTGATGCTTTCACTTTTCAGGACTTTTGAATTTTTAGAACTTTAAATGCTCAAATTATGCCAATTTTCTAGATTTCAACTACAGTAATGCCAGTTATGATACTCAAGTTCAATGTTTAAATAAATTGAAGAAAAAAAATTGTATCAAATTCTATAATCGTGTGTATTCCTTTGAGTGCTTTTTACTGGTAATAAAAATAAATTCTTATTTATATCATTCAGTAGGTTGAAAAATATTATTTTTGTTAAAATTTTTGTTTGCTAATTTTCATTGAAAATTAATTTTTCTGCACGTTATTTAAATATATTAATTACCGACTTACATATTTTCCTTTTTCTCAATTTTGAGACATTACACGATCACATATATTTTGTTCTAATGAAAATCATTACATTTAACATATGATTACATACACTAATTATAATTCGTATTCAAATCTTTGAATAGAATTACGAATTCTGCTAAAGTATTGTATATACATATGTTTATAATATTATACATGTATATGTTATAAGATTGCAAAACTCATAATTTAAATCAATGAAAAATTAATCAGAAACGTTGCGAAAGACGAATTTTAAATAATCCTAAAAGAAGACATTATTTTCCATAAATCCCATTGACTTGCATTTTTGATTCATTACTTCTGTAAAAATTTATTATCTAATATTTTTCATGTTACCAAAATAATTACAAGCTTCTTACCACATGTTCACGTATGAAATATTAACAAGCCTGTAAGTGAGGCCTTTACTGTTGACATCAATTTTAAAAGCTCATTCAGAAAATGAATTATATCTTTCACTTCACGTCTTTCCGCTATTATTTCACAGCATTAATCTTATCAGTGCTCATTAAGATCTATGCCATAGCATGGCTAGTTAGTAACGACTTAGTAACTAAAGAATTACGAGTTCTGTTGGGTATCGATTACATTTAAGGTTGCCATGTGGAATTATGTGTTACTGTTTCTGAAATTTATCTGAACCTTAAATTCTTCAGGTGAGAATTTAAAATGTGGAGGGAGTACTAGTTAAATGTTAATGATTCATATCCGAATAATATATCACAAATAACCAACTGGACACTTCTAGGGAAACTTCTATTAAAATAAATAACTAAACCCTAAATTCTGGGAAATATTCGTTGATTGTAAAGTCATTATAAAGCATTACATTTTCCAGTTAGGAAGCTAAATGTATTTTTGCTAATTTTGAATTCCTGAGAAATTGAACTCGAGCACTAAAACTGTTTTTTTGTTTTAAGTTTCACTACGAAAAAGGAAAATATTTATGAATTTTAAGAAACTTGGAGCTACTTCTTGATAGTATCAGAAAAATTGCTTTCGTCCACCAATAACTATCCAATTTCCATTTTATCTTACTTTATCGGTCTATTCCTTTCGTTTCTAATAGTTTTAATTTCTTTATCTCGGGCTTGATTTATTTTTTATTTAATACACCTTGCATATACTCGTATTTCCCTCAATAACTTCAGTTTACTTAAAAAACTAGTATCTTCGTTGCTAATTGATGTGATATTCTTCTTCATTGAAGAAAGAAAACAACAAAACAATTTATCGCATAAGTATTTAAAAACAAAAAGTAATTTTTTTTCTCAGTTCAGAATGTGCAAAAAACGAGCAATTTCCCAAACACTGAAAGCAGTAAAGTAACAGTTGTATAAGAAAGATTTGTTCTTAAAGCATTTTTGAAATAAACAATTGTATTTTAATTAGCAAGTTAATCAGATTTTTTGCAATGTTCTGTTTTTTAAGCAGCTAATTAGTACTCAAAAGAAGTTATTTAACGGATTTTTTTTTCTTGAAGAGCGTGATTTTTATTCCAGATTATAGCAACTATAATCAATAATACCTTGAGAAAAGTTAATAAAGAAGAGAAAGCGAAATTTTATGTATTTATTTTATTTATTTGGAACTTTTTAATTATGCATGTACATATATATAGTTAAAGGTTTCATGAATAAATAAAATAAATATATTTCATTTTCTTTTCTTTCTTCACTTATCCAAAGGTAAAATTCAGAAGAAAGAGATAGTTGGATGTATTATTGTTATTTATCTTTTTTTTTTTAAATTCATATGTGTTAGTTAAAAAAGTAAAACTTGAAATTTTTTTAATTGATAGCAAATGATCGCTTTTTTATATATACAATTTAAAATTAGCTTGAGAGACTCACACCTTGCTGATACTTGTAGTTTTATTGATTATAAATCATTTAGTATTTTAAGATTTTTTGTGTATTCTTATATCATAGAGTACACAGTTAAAAATTTAAATTACATTAAACATTATGTAATTAAAAAATTTAATTACATTTTACTTGGAATTTATTGGCAAAAAAATACACAGAATAAAGGCTTTTTCTAGACGGAATTGGAGCAAAAAATTGTAAATAAATTTATTATTATTTTTCTTAAATTAAAATCCTCTAATTTGTATAAAAACTAAATAAATATAATTCCAGTTAAAATTACTCAAATTGTTTAATACATTTTTCTTATATTAACAAGGCAAAAGGTGTTTTATAATAGGTTTATATAAAAATATTGACATTTAGACTAAAAAGTAAATGTATATTCTGACTAGCATTTATTTTGTAAAAAATTTTATTTAAAAACTATGTAATTAAAAATCAACCTGAATCGTATCGAAAAGTCAATTATTTTTTAAAATAAGATTCATAAATGATTTGAATTTATGTTGATAAAATTATATTTTAATTTATGTTTAGAAGATCTAAAAAGAACTAGAATTTTAAATAAATCAAATTAAAAGATAAAAGAAGAATTATATTTTTTTCAAATTTAAATCTTGTCCCACTTGCTAATTTTTGCTACATGTAGAAAACATTTTTATTTAAAACTTTATATTTGCAAGCTTATAGCAAACATCATTCTATAATGTAAGGAAGAGGTTAAGAACACTCGTGCTTAAAAATTTTGTTCAAACAATTCATTCTTAGTTTTATCTTGCTTAGTGATGTTTCTTTCATGCCTTTCAAAGGTGAATCTCTGTGTTGTACCAAAAATTGAAAAAGAAAGTTTATAGCCAATCAATTACATTTCAAGTTCACACAGCTTAAAATGAAATCGAACCTTCGCAATCGATCAAAATAATCTCTCGTACTAGTTCCGTTTTATACTTTTTCGTTCTTTTTGATTTATGCTATGGAAGTTGAGCTTTGACGACTACAATCATTCAGAATGAAATGCTGGGTTTACTCAAGAATATGATGACTTCAATAAAAAGAAACGTAATTTAGTGTAAATGTAAAGGTTTCGAAGTGAATCCAGTGCCTAGGTATATACCTAAGCTCCGGATTTGTTTCACTTTTTGTTCTGTTTTCTAGCATTTAAACAATTTGTTTTAAAGTAAATACAATAATTATAATTTATATTTTAAATAATCAATCTAAAATATTCACTTTTAGTTTCTATTAAAATTAATTTACAAGTTTCAGCTTATTGCCAGTCTAGTTTTAAAAATGTAACTTAAACATTTATTTTGGCCTTTAAAATAGTATTTAATTCAAAAATGAACAAAATGATAAAACATATTTAAAATTAACTGTACGAAACAGGAATGATTGCCACAATTGATACACAGAACTTTTACAAGTTATATAAAAGAAACGTAAACTTTTTGGTAAAAAAAGAGCATAATATAATTCTTTAGAAGTGTCTTTATTTGCCTCACACAAAAAGTAAAATTTTCAAAATATATCATTGTAGTAACATCACTAAAATTAATATATTTCTGGAAATATTATTATAAATAAGATGAATTTATTTTTTTTTTCTTTTTTCTTTTATTTGATAAGATCTGCAAATGTTCTGCAATATTTCTTGAAATTTCATTTTAAAAAATAAAATTATAACTATGAAACTCAAGACAACATACTGTTTAAAAAGTTACCCTTATTATATTGTGAATTACAATTTTTTAAATAAATTTCAAAATGCTCTATTATTTTCCTGGATTACATAGCAGAGGGTCCTGGATTATTTCCTGGATTACATAGCATTACATAGAGGGTCTATTTACAGTAAATAAGTCGGTATATATTTTATATTTTTATAACTTAATGCATTAACAAATTGCAATAAAAATACTGAGGAGATAAGAAACTAGAAAAGGATAAAAAAAATGAGAAAATATTGTAAATGATCTCATGTTGTATGTTTATTATTTTAATTTAACTATCTTTTATTTCAAAAAATGTAAATCATTTTTAATACGGTAAAAAGAATGTTACAAATTTCTTTTATAAAAAATTATGTATCTAATAGCTTTCTATTCAAGTTTGTGAAATATGATTAATTAAGGAAAGCATCAAAAAAGTAATTTAAATATTGGAACCCTAATATGAAATAGAAATGTATTAAGGGAAATGTAAGTTTGAAAGATCATAAAAAATGTATTGAAAATATAGAAAGAAAAAAAAGTGAAATTTTTGGGGAAATGTTTTTTTTGTTTCAAATCTATATATAATATTATACTACAGAAATGAAAGAGCTGTACTCACCAAACATGATCTGTTCTGTAGCTTCGAGAGATATTCTCATAACTTTTCAGTGTATCCAAAAATATTACAAATGAATTTAATTACCATTGGAACCTTTTGGTTGTTTTTTTTTTTTTTTTTTTTTAATATTAACCTTTGAGAGGATTAGAATGAACCTCCTTCCCAAATGCTATTGAAACACTAAGCAAATAATTTTAAGGTTCATTTTTACAATTTTAATTTCCTTTATATGTGGTGTAAATTTTTCTTTTAAAGTGAAATTTTTTTTTTTGAATAGAATGTTTAACAGTGTCAATTTGTTAATTAGGCGAATGTAGGAGAAAATAAACGAGTTTCACCCACACTCTTCTTAAAATATAAAAAGCTTGCTTTTAATATTCGAAAAATAATTTTTCTTATAACACTTAAAACTTTCACTACAAAAAAGAATTCTGTTAAAAAACTAATATATATGGAAAATTATTTAACAGTAATACAAATTTCCTAGAGTTTAGTTGGTTGGTCAAAAAAGGAGTTTCAATAAGACTTTACATGTTACAATTTACAAGCAAAATTGATTCAAAGTTATGTCTTAAAATATTCTAGGTTGTAAATATTTAAAATAATGTATAATCATACACATACACTTAACCCAAATATTAATTTCAATTTCTCAGCTAATAAATTGCAATAGGTTCTCACATACACATTTCTCTTTGACTAAGCTCTGAGACTACTTTGCTACGATATTTGATATGTGAATCTCGCTTTGTAAGAAAACCGTGATATATGTAAATTAGCTTTACTATGTAAGAAGTTTTGTGAATAACACAGAAAGAGGATACTGAGAAGATAGAGGAGATGTATTGGAAGTCAAAGGAACGATTTAGAAAAAATAGCAACTGTAAGGTATTCAGTGGAATTACCTGAATCGGATACTGGGGCTAGAAGTTTATTAGAATCGAATTCAGATATTAAAAGTGTACTTGAATCGTATCCACTTATTAGAAGTGTACTGCTTGAGTCTACAAGATAAGTAGATCTCTTTATTATGACATTTAGTTGAGCAGATTAAAATAACCGCTCCACATTATTTAATGTATTTCGATTGTGATTATTCAGAGATTAAGTACATTGGCTTAAGATTGTTGGCTGAATATTCTTGCGTCATTATGTTTCTTAATCACAACAAGGATAATTCATTACAAATAGAACTAATAAAAGTACTCTGAAGAATGAACCTATTTAAAAATTACTCCTAGTTTTATCAATTATCAAAGAACATTATTGTTTTTATACTTGAAAAAGAATTTTCATTGCAATATTTCATTATCCTTAACATGACGTTTTTTTCTTAAAAGTTATTTTCTCTTCTTCATTCAAATTTTATGATAATGATATAGTTATATATTTTGATATTAATCTGAATATGCATGCATTCAACATAAAAACTGATTTTCAATAAAGGATTTTTAGCTAAATTATGTAACTATTCCTTCTTGCTGCATCAAAATCTAATATTTTAATCTTGAATATTTTTAAACATTTTGTTAAACTTTTTTTTCTTTTCAAACAATTTCCTTTTATATCCCCTCCCTCTTACAATTCTTATTAGCAATATATTTAAGCTTTGTGACGAAATAGCGTCTTTAGAAGTGTCATATATAATTACTAAATAAAAGTCAGCCTAAAATACTTAGCTAGTTTACTCATCTTTGAATAATCATTCATCAAAGTTAATTTAGTACATCTGAAGTGGTTAATTTTATTATGCTCAATTAACAGTTGTAATAAAGATATCTCCTAATATAGCAAATTCAAGCAGTAGGTTTCAAATAAGTGAATACGATTCAAGTAGACTTGTAATAACTAAATTCGATTCTAATAAGCTTCTAACCACAGGATCCGATTCAGACAATCTCACTCAAGACTTCCTTCTTACAGTTGCTGTATCTTCTATAGCATTTCTTTCTCACTTACTTTATATCTCCTCAATATCCTATTCAATATACTATTCACTAAACTTTAATATATCATAATTTACATATATCATGCTTCTTTCACTAGAAGAGGCTGTCATATCAAACATCGTAGTAAAGCAACCTCAGAGATTAGTTAAAAAGAAATGTGTACATGAGAACCCGTTACAGATTTACGGACAATTTTTTGAAATTCTCTTATAAATAATTATATTTCTAAAGAATACTCAATGCAATGCAACAAAACAAATTCTTCAGAACGTATATAGCATTTATTTTATTCTTTTTTTTTTTCGATTGTTAACTCTATCAAAGTTAAAAAGAAACTGGCTGAACTTCTTTTTCTTAATTTTTTCAATTATTTTTCTCAATTTTTATGGACAATTTAATACAAAATTTTAAGGGTTATCTTCCTTACTCAAATTATAATTTAGCATTTCTCCCTCCGATACTTTTACCTTTAAAGAAAACTATTTCTAAGCTAATATTTTGAACATATTTAAATGGTAATATTTTATGACTACACAACAGGCTATTCTTGCCGCTGTGAAAATATATTGACAAAAAAAAAAAGAAAAGAAAACGACTAGACAGATTACAGCGAATAAAGTCTTCTGAACCGTATTTTAATCGTAACGGGAAATGGGACTTTTTGTGCTTCTAAAATAATTAAAAAGCGTAATCGGTTTTTAATGAGCTAGTATCCAAGAGATTATGAGCTTAAGTGTGTCATATATATTAAAGCTCTATCGTATAGCAGAATAAAATAAATAAACTTAATTATTTTTTCTTGAATTTTTGAAAAATATTTTGATTTAATGTATTCATTGAAGATTTAGACTTGAAATAAAATTATTTTCGTTATTTTTTAATTTTAATATTTTTTCAATTTCATTTATACTTAAATAAAAATCTGTAGATAGAAATGTATTAAGAATGAATTCTTGAGAGAGATATTGTATAAAAGTTATAGTAAAAGAAAAATGAAACAATAAAGAACTAAAAGTATTAAAATAATGGTTGAGATGTTAAGATGTGTGTCACACACATTTTAAAACTGATAACTTATATTAAATAACAATGCACAAAAAACAAATAAAAACAATCTGAAGCATTTAAACTATAAAAAGGAGGATTATTTCTTCAGAAACACTGTTTCGTTTTAATTGTAAATGATATTTAAGAGACACATTATATCGATACATTACATGATTTCTGCAAGAGATAATAATAAAATTCCTTAGGAGTATTAAAATGGTTTTTAATGCTAATTATGTTTTCAAAAACAAAATCAGACATTTTGACGTATGAGCAATTAATGTTACGCTTATTCTTCATTGTGTATTCATTTAACTTGAAACAAAATAGCTTTCGGATTAGAAAAATATAGCGATTTTAATTTGATCGTAGAAAACTAAACAAATTAACATGGATTCTTTTTTTTTCTTTTTTGGAATCAAAACAAATCAGCAAAAATGCACAATTTCTCAAGAGCGTTCCGCTTAATATCTTTTTTATCGGTTTTTGTAATATTAAGTATTTGACTTATAAATCAGTTCTAATAAGAAAAAAGCGTTAATTTAATTCTGATTCGTGAATCAGTGATAAAACTACTTGTTAATTACGATGTATGTAATCATTGTAATTAAAAACATATTTTACATAAAATGTTTTTTTTAAAAAAGAAACTGTTTTCATATTGCACTTTATCATAAGTTTGGGAGTAAAAGAAATAGGCTGGAGAAATTGTTTAATAAACTTTGTAATTTCAGTGTATTTTGGGTCGAATGAAAAATAAATTAAAAAGATTATAAAAGAAATTCGAGGAAGAACCGAAGGATTTATTATTAAGTCGAAATAAAAAGGGGAATGTTCCGAAGAAGGATTTGCACATTCTGTATTAAGGTTAAAAAAATTTCGATTCTTATTTTATTCGATACTTTCTTTAAAAAGGAATTTAAGTAGCAACTGTTCCTTTACTCGTTTTATTTGCTCTCTTGATTTTTTATGAATTGTCTTTCTTCATCTACTTCTAGTTTGTTTATATTTTACCCGGCATCAGATTTGCGCAGCACGAAATTAATGTCTTCTTTTTCATCAAATGTAGTTCGAAGAGAAATTTTAAAAGTGTAGAGTAAAATAAAGTATTATGGTGAGGATGTAAATTCTTTCCTCAGTTAGAAATGCACAGAAAAGTAAAAATAAAAACAAGAATTCAAATTTCACATTTTCTTTTCAATAGAACTTAATGTTAGAAATTATTCTTCGTTGAGAGTTATTACCAATATTTCATTACGACTTGCATTAAAGGTTGAAATAGTATTCTTGCTGTATTCCTTATAAAACATTTCTCTTTAGCAAATCTCCGAGCTTCATTATTTTGATTAAAAATGCCTTTTTCAGTAATTCTTTTCGAATAGCAAAATGTTTTGAAACTTCCTTTATTCAATAATTTATCTCTCATAATGTTGCTATTTTCTATTTATTTAAAATGAGGAATATTTATTCATGTAAAATATGTTTTCAAATGCATCTCATTATTACTAAACTCTTCTTTTTTTTAATAGTACTTTCAGTTTATTATCATATTTGTGTATTAAGAAATGCGTTAATTCAAACATTAAATTATTACCTTACGTTTTTAAAATACTTATGCACTTTTCTAATTAGAAAGCATCACATTATTCATTAGAGAAAAGTTGTACTCAGATTTCAAGACTATAAGATTTTAACACATATAAACATAAAAGAAATCATTTTAATTACATTTTATATCGTAGAAGCACACGTAAGTGAGATATTTTGAAAAATTAAGAAGTAGATATATATATATATATAAGTTTATATCATTTTTTTCTTTGAATTTCAAAGTTTTGTTGGTAATGGCTCTTTCGTTAGGTAAAACTATACTAATTTAAAATTAAATTTTTCATTCTAAGTAAAATCCATATCATTTTAAATGCTGGAGTAATTACTCTCAACTTATGAGTGAATCGCTTTCATCGGGAATCGAAAGAATGAACTTTTAATGTGAACTTTTGTGAAATAAAAAATTAATCCATTTCTTTACTTAATATCAACTAAAGACATTTTTGAAATTTATACTCACGATATAATTAATTTTCTCTGACGTGACGGAATTTAATTATATTTTACATTTCTCATAAATTATGTCACCTAGATTCTCCTTTTAAAAGCATATTAGCTAAAAAATTAAATTTTATACAAAATTGAAGAGATGCCATTCCCTTCCCCCCCCACCAGTATGGGAAAAGAATAAATAACAACTTTCTTGCGCTTCTTAAGGCATCTTGATGAAGAATTGATTTAATTTTTAATTAAAATAAATTTAATTCTAATAATCTTTTCACTTATATTTTTATTTTTTCTTATATTTTTGAATAGCTATTACTAATATTCTTGGGATAATTCCAATGTATATAAATATTAAATTCTTGAATATGTATCCAAAAAAATATATTGCCTTACAAATAATACAATTCATACGTTTGTTTTAATTACATTTTTCTGTATTGTGTGATAAACATACACTGCACTTCGTTCTTATCGGTGTATTAAGAAAAAATTTTCAATATACTTTGTAGCTATAAAGTTTAAAATTTCAGGTAATAAAACAATTGTTTTGGATATAAAGAATGTGCTAAAAAAATCAAGACATAAAAATGATACATAATCAAAACTGATAAAAATAACAAATTTGTTATACAACTTACTTTTATATGTTCAAAATACAACATATATACCATTAAGCAAATTGCTGCTTCTCAGCTCTGAGGGAAATTGATTATAAACACATAATTAAAATAGCATAATGAAAAAAGCAGTCATTGCTAAAAAACTAATTTGTTAGTAAAACAAGTTTAGGGAGCTTTCTTTAGTTGAATATATAATTACAGTCTTAGCTTTTTTCAATCCTGAAAAGAAAATTTAAAAAGTGCCATTATACAATCGTTTATTGAGCTTGGCACATAATTCTTTAAAGATCTTTCTTAATGATTAATTATGATAAGAAATCTGTTGATTACGGTTGCTCAAAAAATCTAATTAATTCCTGGCTTTAATAATGTTTTTTTTAATCTTGCTGGAAATTATAATGGTAATTTTAATGCATATCTTGATCATTTTTTTATGGAACAATTTGATTAAAAAAATTTAAAAAAAAAAAAGAAAAGAAATTTTGATCTTAAAACATCAAAAAATGTCGAAGATGTTTGTTTACGTTCCTTGCACAAAATTCTACTTCTGTAGTTTTTCTTAATAGGAGGCTCATTTTCTTAATACATAGCGAATAGATGGACACAACTAACTAAAAATTGCTATATCATAGAAACACTTTTTAGGGATTCACAAAAACTACTAAAAGCTTTTTTTACAATATAGCTATTGCTTTATTTTAATGTGCAAAATTGTTTCGAATAAATGTCGTTTGAATCGTATAAATTTAATTTTAAAATGTTGACGTTTTATACCGATAAGAATATAATAAGACTCTATGGATGTGGTTATGCTTATTTAAATCTCAAGAAATTCCAAAGTATCTCCCATATTTTCAGCCAAATTTAAGTGAAGAATTAAATTTTTTAAATTTTATTTTAAAAGCGTACATCTTTTGCTTAGAAGTATACTAAAGAAATGTCTAAACCGAATAGATTAAATTTCTAATGTACTTCTTTTGAAAACAGTTCATTTAAAAATTAGAAATACAATATCATTTAAAATGTGATCTATTTTCTTTAGATTGGTATATCTCTCTAATCAATGATATTTTCCAGAAACAGCTTTAGATATCTTTATTCATTCTAAAATCTTTTCTACAGCAGCAGTACTAACGTAGAATTTTTCTTCTACTTCCGTATTTTTCACTTGTCGGAGGAAAATAATAGAGTATTTGGGTTTGATATGTCTTCTAAATCTTTCGCAATAGTCCTTATTTAGTTCTTAAATACAAATAATTCCCAAATAAATAAATAATTCTAAAAATTAGTAGTTAACAAAAATTTATCTTACATAGTTTTAAAATATTATTATCTGCAATTGAGGAGCTTATTTCTTTCTAAAAAAAAGAACTATTTAAAATTTATTATTACTATCAAATTTTATAATCTCAATTGGTTTTCCGTTTAATTAATCAATATTTTTGTGTTTTAAACGAACTTAAAAAATATTTCTTACATACAACTACTAATAAAAAACAAAATGTAAGAAAATCTCATTAATATACATTGAAATTTCGTTAATAAATATTTTAAATTAAAATTCATCTTCATAACAATGTAAATCTAAATAGAATTTTGTAAAAAAAATACAGTAATTATAAAATGATTTCAAGAAACTCAAATGTTTTTACACACAATTCTTATTTAAATAAAAATACATGACAAGTTTCTTTAAATTTATTTTATCAATTTGGATACACTGAGAGAAATATGCAACTTATAATGTATATATGTGTGAATATTAAATAATCATCTCCATCAAAATCAAAAATTTGTCAAACTATTGTTCCTCACTTGTTCTTGATTTATTTATGTGAAGTATAATATAATAAGTATAATTTTAAATATAAAGGTATAAATAAAGTATAATTTTAAATATAAAGGAATAAATAAAGTATAATGTTAAATATAAAGGTATAAATAAAGTATAATGTTAAATATAAAGGTATAAATAAAGTATAATTTTAAATATAAAGGTATAAATAAAGTATAATTTTGAATATAAAGGTATAAATAAAGTATAATTTTAAATATAAAGTTATAAATAAAGTATAATTTTAATAAATATTTCTTTTACAATCGATAATTTGTTTATTAATTTAATTTATATAGTAATTATCTCAAAACAATTCTAGCTAAGTACACACAGTTGCAGTAGTTATTAAACTTTTCTCTTCAAAACCTTTTTCGAATTAAAAAATTTCGAGTTTAAGGGAAGAGTGAAGAACAAATATTTGTCGACTTAAAAATTTAATTCGTGTGTAATAAAATGGTTTCAGTCTATAAGCACTCAACCATATAATGCGAAACGAATCCTTCAGAGACTTCGTGCTCCGAAAGAGAAAACACATTCTACAGCTACTGTTAACATAAACTTTCTCAAAGTTTTTTAAAAAATTGACAGAAAATAACGCAGCTATTTGTAACAGCATCGTGTGAAGTAGCGTGAAATGAGAAAACCTAGAGAGTTTATCCACGACACAAAACATCACAACATGGGGAAAGCCCACGCTGTCAGACACGATGCTTGGGAATGAGAAAAAAAATGAAAAATGTGTCACCTCGAATACGTACTACATCGAGGGAAGATATACTCGCATCCTTACAAATTCAAATCCTAGAGCGCATGTACTTTTCCACGCCTACGGTGAATCACTAAGCAGCTAGAGTGACGAGTTCGCATATTTTGCTTTTCGCTGCGACTGATGTGCGAAAATAGGCTGATGAAAAAAATATGATAGTATGAAAAATATGAAACCATGAAAATGTTCCAGTTTGAAAAGGGTTTTAGCGAAATTTTATTCTCACTTTTCTTCCTAAGCAGAATTTTGAATGCACATTTGTGACATTAGAGCACGACATTTTATATGCACATCTGCAAAAGACACTACTGAAATTATTGTATGATCAGCGATTTCATGCTGTTACTGAAATCGGAGCCATTTACACAGGAGTTTTTCTGAAAAGGGTGGAAGTTCGCGTATATGTGTTTGTCAATACTAAAATTAGCATAAAATAAATTGTATCATGTGGAATAAAAAAATGCATGAAGAATTTTTCAGCTTTTGAAACTGGATCATGCTATTGTGCACCCTATATATATTCAGAATTTTATTTACGACTGAAAGTACATGCGAAAATTACCTGATATAAACAGTAGAAAGAATTGTGTTAAAGTAAAAATATAAATATTTAGGGAAAGAATTACATTATGTTATTATTATTATTATTATATATAGAAGAATTCGATATATATCTCATTTTTAATTATTGAATAATACTCCTTTTTCATCAACTTAGGGATGAAATAATACAAAACAAAAATACACAAAATAAAAAACTAATATTTAATGTTGAAATTTTTCAGCTTTAAATAGCATTAAATGAATATATTTCTCTTTCTTTTACTAAAAATTTGGAAAATGATTTTAATAATAGATTCTTAAAGATTTCCCAAAATTTTAGGAATGTATTGAACCATTGCTCATAATTGCATAAAAGATTTCCATATAATAATGATGTGTGTTAATAAATTTATGTTCCTAAAACTAATAATACTTCAAATATTGTCGCATGAATGACTATTTAGAAAAATTTATCTGCAAATTTTCCCAGAATTTTTTTTACTGGCCTTGCCGCAATGTTTATGATACTATTTATTATTTTAAGCTGAATTCACGAAACTAAAAACTGCTGTTTTAAATATAAATAACAAACTTCTACAAGCACAGAAAAATAATGTGTCTGTGTGGTTTTGAAACTAACAATGTGAGTAACCGTGATAAATAATATTGAGTTCTATGTATATAGGTTTTATTTTATTTAATAGGTTCCAATACTATTTGTATGTAGTGCTCAATAGCTTATTTATACTTAAATATTAGTTTGTTGTTCTCCAATTCATTTTTGTTGAAACAGATAACATCTGAGTTTGATTATTTATTACACTCTTAAAAATATTACGTTATCCGTTAAGCTTTTGACTTTAGACTATTCGCCATTTTCCCTCCAACTAATATTTAGGTTTACTTTCTGATATTGTTTAAATTTCCCAACTTCTTTTCAATCAAATGAAACATGATTCCCGCTGATTAAATTGAATTTATGAAGTGTTGTGAATGGATTTTAGGAGATGCATATGTAAGTGACGAAGAATTGAACGTTGGGATTTGTGTCGGTATTCGAGGTGTGAAATAAATTGCAGTTTAACAAATTATTATTGATGACAAACCGACGCTGATAAAGGATCTTTTGTAAAGTGAGTTCACATTAGAAGGAATAGTTGATTTCCCTCTCTAACAATCATCTTTAGTGATATTACTTACTTGAATTCAAGCGAGTTGATACGCTTAAGCTTAGAGTATTATATCAAGTTATTATTCAGGGACAATAAAGATTCGTAGACTGAGAAAGTGTTTGTGATTCTACATAAACATTCATAATTTTAAAACTTTAATAAACTACGTTAAGATTAATTTGACATCTCTTAATTTAATTGTGAGAATTTCTATTATTTAGACTTTTATTTAGTGGCTATTTAACTTAGAAAGAAGGACAGCAGAAATGAATGATAAGGTGATTTTCATGTATGCATAAATTTATCCTCAGCAAAACTTACTTTACTGTTTAGTATTAGTCTAAATTTTGTTGATCGTAAGTCAATGACCGTATACATTAGCAAAGAATTATAATAAACTAATGAGAGAAGCAAAATTTAATATAAAATACGAGCATTCAAAGCAAAATTTGAGTCGTCTAACTATACCTTTAGCCACAAATTAAACCAGATATATATTTTGTTACCTCAGATTTCAATTCTTTGAATCACCACTTTGCCCGTCTACAACATACACGATTATATTAACTCATTTAAGTATCAAGTGTGTTAGAATGGTTTTAATAGTTGTTTCATTATCTGCATTCCTAAAAAGAGACTTCTTTTTGCTTATTTTTCATGACGAAATTCCTTTTTTTTTTCTCATAGCAATTGCGTAGAAGAAGCACTAATTTTAACTCCTTTTTTTGGAAGAGAAAAACTTGGTTCTAAAACTTTTACTTAAGAGAAAGAACTCACATTCTATCTATGAAAGTAATTTTTGTGTACCTAAATGCAAACTAATGCACCGTTTTACGAGTGAATTGCTGTTCTGTAACAAGTCCTTATATAGTAACATCTTTTTTCTAATTCAGTAACATCCTTCCTCATCCTTTAGCATAATCTTTTTAATCTTTTTTAACAAATCCTTAATTAATTTTATATGCATAAAAATATTTGTTCTTACATTTAAAATTTTAATATCGGAGATATCGTAAAAAAGAGAATTAACTCTTATTGAAAGTTTAAAATTTTTTTTTTCAAGTACATGTAATCACAAAGAAACCATAAATGCATAGCTCCCATTTTATCAATAGTTACTGGTGTAGTCCATTTCTAGTTATAGAAATCAACTTTAATTTATTATATCACTTTTATTGCTCATTCACTTGATATCATTTCAGATTTTGAATTACACTTCCATCTCAACAAAAACAGTTAAAATTTATAGTTTATTCCAAAATAAATGTATTGTTATTTTCTCTTACTAATTAAAAAATAATGTACTATTACTTCCTATTATTTGAAACATCACAATTAAAAATTAAATTATATATTTTTTATTTCGAAGAAAATGTTTCAAAAATCAAAAACTTAATTAACGCTTCATAAATTAAAATTAATAGGCTTACTTCAAAACTGTGTTCCCTATTTCATTTCATAATTATGTGCTTAAGGTCAAAAAACATTTATTGCCCTGAATAAATTTTAGTCCGCTGTTTTTCATTTCCTTCTCGAGTAATAGGTGTAATTATAAGCCATTAAGCTTCCCTCAAAATGCTAATTTCAGGTAATTTTCTTCAAGAAAATATTGAACAAACTTTTTTTCCCTTCTCCTTCTTAGTCTTTTCCGAGACAGTAAACCTCAGTTTTTAAATCTGTAGTTTGAGTGCTCATGCCTTCCAATTTTGATACTTTTAAGAATAATTCTTGAAGAGGATAATATTTGCTACGCGCGCCTTATAGATAAGTTATTTTAATAACATAAAGTATCCAGTTTGAAAATTTTAGCAAAACTTTAAGTGCGTTCTATGATTGTTTTTGTTTTTAAAAAAGCTTCAGTAAGCAAATTTTTAATAACTAGTACACAATCAGTTTCCCCACAATTTTGAGTAATTTCGGTAGCTCAAAAATAAAACACTAAAAAATATTAAACTCGAAGGTAGTCGAAGGGTAAATTTAAATGTTAATTGTATTTTCTTAGAAATTTGCTTTCTTTCTAAATAATAAATTTTGTTTTCGGAATAATTAAAAATAGATTTTCTGATGATATTATCAAAAATGGGGTTTTACTCGAGGAAGCACATATTCTTAAAAAACATACAAAGCAAAAATTACATTTCTTACTCTATAAAAATCTTGTTATAAGCTGCAAAAGAGTTTGTTTTTCTGTTGACAAATGTACTCTACAACGGTTGTCAATTTTAGAATTCGAAAAAATTAAATAAATCAAATGCTACTTCAAGCATTTTAAATAGCTGTTTTATACGAATAATATCGCATAAAAGTAATTTTTGAACAGCAGTTACTGGAGAAAATATGTTGATATTATGATACTTGTTATGAATGCAAAGGAATTTATTATAGGAGTGGACTATATTTATATATCCAGTAAAAAAGAAAATGTGATTATTAAGGATTAAATAACACATATATTAACTAAATATTTCATAGTTATCTGTAGTATAAGATAAGTTATATATTTCTTAAGGTTTCAGCTCTATTTTTATAAGCTCTGAACAAAAGAAAAAAAATTCGTTTGATAAGGAAAATTGTTTTCTAATTCAATACAAATTTTATGTAGAGTTTTTAACAAGGATTGAAAAAGCTCTTAGTTTTACTAAGGACTTAAGTTTTCACATATATGTCATAAATTAATGCCAATTATTTAGAATACCGAAGCTTTTATCGTATTTATCAGTGGCGTTTTCTAAAGAATATTATTGCTTTTATCGTACATATTCTAAAACAGAAATTAAATTTAGAGAGTCATTTGATCATGTAAGAAAAGCATCATAGTGAAAGAGCTAGAGTAACAAACCCTTTCTAATAGTTCCTGTAATTAAATTAAAGCACAAATTTCCTACGTAGCTATTAATCCATTCCTATGCTTTAATTCCAATGAATTAAAGCATGAAATACAAAAAACAGGCAGATTTTTTCGAATTGTTAAATTGAATAAAATTAAACTATGAATTCTCAGGGAATGCTCAGTTATCTTGAAGTCATAGAATTTTAAAGAAGGGAAAGATCTCTCTCAAAAAATAATCTTTCAAGAGAATATGCGAATTTTTCGTTATACATATTCAAAAGTGAAGTATGAGACTTTTACAAAGGGTTATTCAGAATCTATCAGAACGATTTACGAGTCGCGAAAATTGCCTTTCCACTGCATTTTGCATCTACAAAATTGCAATGCGCAGAACTCAGGTCTGTCAGGAGCAGATGAAATGAGCTCACTGTGCATCGCGTGAATCTGAAAATTGCCTATTCTTAAGGAAAAATTGCAATACATTCCTACCAAAAATACAGCAATACCCTTTAACACTCACAACTCTTCTGCCAAACAACTTCTTGGTTCAGAGGATAATTCTTACAACATCAGGGGATAAAAGGTTGTTACTACAAAAAAACATCCCCTCAACGTCAAAATTACATCACTCCTTTTAAAGCTGAACGTCAGAAATGACAGGAGAAAAATGAATTCATAAGTACAAATAAATATTCACAAAATGTTAGCATTGTTAGTAGACACCAGTAAAAATTTAAATGCTAATTCTATAGTACATGAAAATTCTTTTCAGAACAATTCAGTAAGACAAAACGAAAAGGACATATATTAGTACTATACTTACACTAAAGAAACGAACATTTTTCCATTTATTTCAGCAATTTTTCTTCACTCTAAGCCACAGCAATCTCCTTTTACTCTGAACACTTATTCTCAATTATTTTAAAACTAACTTATGGTTTCAAATTAATATAATGATTAAAACTATCTTCTATTATTTAGGCAAACTTCTTTATATTATCATGGGTCAGTGTACATTCAACTTACTGTCAAACGCTCATTTTAATCTAAGTTTATTTAAGAGAAGTGACAGCTTTGCATCGAGTGGACTCTTCAAATATTTACAATTACTAAAACAAAAGCTGTTAGGTCGTGTTATGAGGTAAACGAGCCATCTTCTTTAGGAAGGGGAGCAAGACACACGAAAATGGACAGAATTGTTTAATGAGGTTCCAGTGAAATCTTCTGGTGTAAATTCCGGCGAATTTTTCCGCTTTTGGATCGTTAAAGCTTGCTTTTGGAGCACTTCGTTGACGAAAGTGAAATGTTATTTGGAAAGCTTGCCAGGATATTAGGGAAAGAGAACATTCAACATGAGATGTTCCCCTCTAAACGGAAACTAAAAAAGATTAATTAATCCTAGAATATGAGTGTCAATTCATAAGTCTTTCCAAATGAAAGTACAATAAGAATGAATAGTAAGATGTGTAGTGTTAAAAGACTTTGCTCGAGCTACACTTCTTAAACTGATATCGAAGGACTTTATCTCCAGTAATGAGTAACAAAATTTATAAAAATAGGAAATACACTCTTTTTCATGTATTAATGACATTTCTGCTGAGAAATTTTAAATTAAGTTCTTATAATAAATGTATATGTTATTCTAGATGTATTGAAAATATTTTTAAAAATTATTTTTAAAAAAGCATTTTATCGCTTTAGATAGAATTTGCATTTAAATTATATTTGTTATTTTTCTCTTGTTTTTTAATTAAAAACAGTTTTTGTAATTATCGTGTTCATTAAATTACAAGACATTTGTCGGAGTAATAAAAAAAATTGAGAAGAAGTGCACATATTTTTCTTCAGACAACAGTTTTACTAGATTCTAAAAAAAGAAGACGAAGATGCAATCCAGAAAATAAATGTTTCTTATTTGAAAAACATAACATTCAATTTAAATGAGCTGTAAAAGCTTTAAAAATGTATCTTGGATTATATTTTAAAATAAATCTTATATACAAGATTCAATTAAATATTATCACTCTGTTCCATTACAGAAAATTTCAGAAACTTTAAAAGATTCATCAGTGTTTTAACTAAAATTTATGAATTCACAAATTACGTCAAAAAATCAAATCTTTGACTAAAAAATGTTTCTGCTTTTATAAAAAAAAAGAAAAAAGAATGTGAATATTATTTGGGAGTTTTAATTCCCACACTCAATGTAAAAAATACCTTTAATTAGATCAAGCCTTTTTAGCTTAATTAAGATCTTGTGCACCTTAAACAAAAAATTGAAAATAATTATAACAAGCTGCACGAAATCTTTTGATTTATTAAAATTATTTGCTTTTTTTTATTAGTCCATCACATCACTTCAACAATTTCGTGTGTGTGTGTCAAAAATCATTGTAAAGTACATCTGCACTAAAACTTAATAAATAAGATCCTGAAAGACGCATCTATACAATAGGAGACTTGACTAACACCATTTAAACTCTGTACTGAGAAATTAAAGTTTCTTATTAAGGATTCTCAGATTCATTAATCTTTTTTATTGAGTAATTTCGTGTTTTTATAGAGTTAGTGAAGATCTCTTTAATTTTTCTCTTTTAAGCTTTCACTAATTAATTGAGTTTTTCTCCTATTGTGTTAAGTACAGGTTGTGTCTTGCAGTAAAAATTGCTCGTGGTGGGTTTCTTCTTGCTGTTTCAGTAAAAGAGTAGTAATTATTTCCAACGTAATTGATAGATCGAGGTTTTCAAACAGAAGCATATAGTTTTAGTTTCCGTAATAAATTACATACATATTAACGGCTGTGTGATGTGTGGTGAAATCATTTCATACAATTTTGAAATCAGATGTACGATTTCCATTTTCTTTCAGCTTTTCTTTTAAGATAAAGTCTGGTTTTCTTCTGTCGTGACCCTTATTATCGAAAGTATATTTTGAATTTAACTGAAGAAATAGATTTTATTTCTTAAATATCTGAATAAATTTTTAACGCGTAGTTTCAAAGAGTGAAAAATATGTCAGGAGTTTTTTCAAAATATTTTCATTATGGAATAAATTTACATGTTTACTAGGTAAGTTGTTTTGGTAATTATTGTATATTCTACAACTCTGCCATTTCTAAAATTTACCACAGACTACTTTAATTAAATAAAAAAAATAAGGAGCATTTCTCGTGGTTGTAATTTTCATGAATATTTATAGGAATCATTTGGCTTAACACTAAACGTCATTCTTTTTTTAGTTGTTTTATTATTGTTTTAACTTTCTGGTTTGATTTCGAATAATATTGAAAAATCTAAATAAACTTATCGTTTTTCTGCCACTAACTAGAATTCCTTCAAAAGTACTTCAATGTTTTACTGTGTAACAATTTATATATATAATATTTATTAAAGTCCTTTTTTTAAATATTCAAATGATATTTTTTTCTTTGTTTCAAGCAAAAAAAAATTATTAATGATTCATCATATTATTCAAAAAAATATGTGATTAAATATACAACGACCATAAATATTATAAATATCAAATAATTATAATAAATATTGAATTTAAGGAAAAAATTTGCATGGAAAAAATCGAGCAAAAATGTAATAAGATATAACCATATATTATCAAAAATGTAAAAGGGAAGTTTTAAGACAAAAATAATTCAATCCATAGTCTTCGGAAAAGGGTTGTCGTAAGCTGTTATAGAATGAATTTTCATAAGAGTCCATTATTAAGATATTAGTAAAATGAAACATGATCTAAGTAAAGAAGACGGAAATTTATGAATATAATTTCTGTTTACTCCCAGATCATAAATTTAGGTAACTAAACAAGTTAATGGTTTTTAATGCATTTCTTTTGGTACTTTTTTGGTAATACATGTAATGATATTTTTCTATACACATTTCACCATTCATTTGAGTTCTAGAAAAAAAAATTTCATTCTCTTTATATTTCTTTTGCACAGAAAAATAAATCTACAACAATCTTAAAAAACACCTGTCCGTACTTCTACACGTAAATAAACAATATGCGTGCCAACAACAGCAAGACTAAATCCGATCCATTCATATAATTCCAAGAAACTGTCATGCGAAATAACAATCTACGGGGAACCATTTGTTTCTCATGTGAAGGAATTCGGTGAGCCATGGTCTAAAATATGATTACGCCCCTGAAATATTCGCATTTCTGGTTGAGCTTGAATTCCAGGGGCTACGTTAATTATGTTTTCCGAATGACGGGATCAAGCGCCTCCTATTCGATTAGCTAGACTCCTTCCCTCGTTCTGGGAGTTTGGCAAACCAATTCGAAACCTAATATTGTCTCACTCCTCCACTGACATCCCGTCACTTGCAAACAGTCTCGTTTTCGAGTGAGCACATAAATCCGTAGCCTGTCTCTGTTCTCCTCGCCGCGCAGAACTTGGAGCAAACAAACCCCTTTCCCGAATAGAGCTATTGTTTGCACAGACAAAATCCTTCAAAGCAAAGATTCACAGTCAATTATTTCTTTCAAGAAAGGTTAAAGGAAAAAACTGTTTACTTTGAGCCACTATTTAGATGTATTTTCGTACAAGAGAATTGAATTGGGCTCATTACCACAAGTTGGATGTTGAACAAATTCTACGTCTCATTCACGATGCCGGTATGAAATTTTTGTTAGGTAAATTTCTATAGAAACGAGCAGAATTAAATAAAAGGATTACATTGAATCTGTAATACTTATAGTTTTTTGGTATGTAACAGTATAAAACTTCATCATTGTCTAGTGTTATTATAATATATAACTCATTAATTCATTTCCCTTTTTTTCTTCTAGTCTAAAACTAAGCATGATATTCAGTTTTTCTAACAATGTACATTGAATTATCGGGTTATTTTTTTTTTAAATTTCCATTTAGCATCCTAATGATTTACTGAATATAGTTGATATTTTCCACCTAAGCAAAGCACCCACTAATTTGTGAAGTCCAAACTCTGTAGCTAACACATTTACTTGCTGGATGAGACATAACTATAACATGCGCTATAGTTACTTTTGTCATTCGCTTCTTCCATTACAGTGATAAGCAACACTCAAATTTTTGAAACAGCATTGAAGTACTTCAAAAAACTCATTTTTACAAATACAAATATACTTACTTAAAGCTAAAACTTAGAGGCAGTAAAAGAGACAAACTATTTTAAATTATTTGTAACGCTTATAATTAAAAGGGCATATAGAAAAATATAAAAGCAAGAGACTTTGAAATTATATATATATATATATATATAACCTTGATTTGAAGTCCTTAAAGTTTTAATTTTCTGTATTTGTTAAATGATAATGGAATATAAAAGTCCATATCCATCATTCCTTAATTCATTTTTATTATTATAAATAATATAAAAATCCTTGCATCTTATTTTGTTCATATAAATTTTCTAAATTCAAAATAATGTGACGTTTTAAACGATTTGTTGGAACTCATATTCTAGAATTCTAGAATTTGGGGCATAATCAAACAAAAATATGTATGAAGAAAAAATCTACTTTTTAAAAACACTTTATAAAGAAAATTGGAATACTTCCAAATTACTACATTGAAGAATGTGTATCACAGACTATGATACGATAAATCAACTCATTCTGAAAAAAGACTATTTCATTGAATAAATTCTTTATATTATATTATTATTGAATTCGAGTATACTATGTTTAATATGGGATAAGACATTTATAGCATTATAAAAGAGAGAATTTGTAATTTGTTTCTAAGTTAAAAATCTCTATAAATCTATGAAAAAAATATTTATAATTACTATATATATATATATATATATAAGTATTGTGATGAATATTATTACGTTTGTATAAAATTGACGTTTACTCATCAGTAATAATAAAGTATGAAGAACATTATTCGAATCTCAAATACAAATAAATTTAACAAATTTGAAAGAAAAACAAAATTTATATTAACCATATTTGCATATTTTTCCTTCCAATATTTATTTATCGTCTTTACTATACATTTCTAGTTATCTTTAATGAAATTCTTTTATTTTTATTACATGTATAATTCAAGTTTATTTATTGTACACCTTTCATTTTTCTTTATGCATTAATAATTCAGCTTTCTTTTATATTCTAAGTAAAATATTCATAATTCCTTAAGAAACACTTTTTAAGATTATGTAAGATTCTAGTCCTTGCTTTTCATGTTTCTGGCCAGTTCAAAATCTTTTCTACATAATTTGCTTAAGCGATTATCTGATTATCCTAAAAAAGGTACACCTTTATAAACAAAGTGAAAAATCTGTTTGCAGCCTTAGTCTTCTGTTAAAAGACGTCTCTAGATAAAAATTAAACAAGCAAAATTTAATCAGAAAAAAAATGCAGCATTTTTTACTGTTTTTTAATTCCTTCCATCAAGAGAAAAAAAAGGGAGTTTTTTCTCTTGAACTTTCCTTTAAGGAGTAATAGGAGATGGATTCTAAATCTAATGCCTCACGTTTTACGAATGAAAATGATTGTTTAACGGGTCATCTAACGATTAGATTTAAAACTGGTTCAAGCCACATTTGCGTATGGCTTTGTTTTTATTCGCGCCACGGAGTTTTAATGAGATTTTTTAATATTATCGTAACAGTGGAACCTTTCGACCTAATGCTGATGCTTTTATTCCTCATTTAGCTTTACGTCCTTTATTTTTTTTTTTTTTTTAAAAAAAAAAAGAACTTCATGCCATTCTAGGATTAGATTAAAATGGCAAGGCATTGTTATAAGAAAAGTTTATTTAAATTATGATATTACCCTGTTTCCTTTTGCGATAATCAATACAATTCTTGAATTTTAATGTGAGAAATGATGTATTATATTTTATGAACCGTAAGAAAATATCTATAAGAACATTTTACAGGTTTATTTAAAAAGGCATGATTTTTAAGGATCATAAATTTAGTCAGACTGAAAAGTAAGTAATAGCTGTGTAGTATTTAAAAAAATTGAGTAGTAAATATTTATACAAAATGGGGAGGAGACAAAAAGAATGCATTCAAAAGCACGAAATCCAGCAGTTTCTGATTTAATTTTAATGATATGATTTAAACATTTTCATATACGTAAGAATTGCTTGCTGTACAAATTAATATAATTAAAAGATCATAAAATATATGTTTGCATTCAAAAGCTGCAATCATAAGAAAATTCAAGGCTAACAAACAATTTAGAGTTAAGGCTTTTCGATTCCTAATTAAAGCTTTTCTTATATTTTAAAAGGAACATCCAGAAAATCATAGCTAAAACTTTTTCACGTGCTTAGAAATTGTTGCCATAAAAATAATCGCACAAATATTTATGAAAATAAAGATGTAATAAGAAAATTCTTATACAGATAATCTGAATCACTATATTATTACTAGTATGTGATTAAAAATTATCTCAAAGTTGAATAAATTTGTTAAAAAGAACATTTATAATACAAAACATATTAAAAGCTTTTAGTCAGAAAACTAGGTATGAAATTTATTTAAAATTGAAATTGACAAAAATGATATTAATACATTTTTTTCTTCGTTTTTCAAAATTAAGTTTTATGTAATTCATGTTGAAACTTCAAAAGCAAATATTAGTAAGTATTATGGCAAGTTATAGTAAACTTATGAAAAAAGAATATAGTAGTGTGTAGCGTATGGCATATGTAAAAAACAGCGAGATGTACATTAATTAACAATAAATTTAAAAAAAAAAAAAAAACTCAACTCGAGTAACATGCGAGAAAACTTTTTAAGTAAATTACTCCCTAGTCCTAGAAAAAAAAAGATAAATTCTATAGCTAAAAGAAATGAATTCTGTTGTTTGAAATATTTGGTATATTCTAACATTTATCATACAATACATGTATATAAAGTGCGCAGTATGAGCTTGATTTGAATACAAGTCCTTTTCTTTAGGAGTTTATCTCGGTGTCATTATAATATATTAAAGAATTAGAGATATTTATCAGTTTGAATGAAGTGGATATGTTCTTATAAATGTATTTTATCCAATATCAATTGGTTAAAAATATTCTAAAAACTTAACCAAAAAAATTGCATCTATTATTTGTAGAGATAGGAAATTCTTTTAAGTATGAGCTTTAACAAGACAGCTAAAAATGAAATCCGTGGAAATATTTGATTCTAAGCAATCCTCAGATAATGATTGAAAAACGCAGCGAAGAAATTCTACGTAATATTACTCTTTGCTCAACAAAAGCATAACGTTTTTTACAAGAATTCTCTTACTAAACAGATATTTGTTTGAAAAACTAGTTTTTAATGAGACGCGTGCTAAACTCTTGTCTCAAAAACTATTTCTTAAACTTAAAAAAAAAAATACAAAGATATTCGTAAGTTATTTCATCTGAATATATGACAATACTCAAAAATGAAGAACTGATAATGTTTAATGGTGAAACATTAAAAATGCTTTTAATAGAAAAACAGGAAAAATATTCTTAAAAATAAATTTATTTTAACTAGACATTCAAAGATCATTTTGAACACTTAATATTTCGAAAATTAGTTTAACTATTCCGTATAATATGCTGTGGAGTAATTATACATGTATACATTAAAATTTTTAGATAAGATAATTAAAATAAAAGAAAATATGAACAATTAGAATTGAAATATTTTTCTTCATATAACCTTTGCTTCTTAAAGAATATTTCTGCTGTAAAACTTTTCTTACTCAATAGTCAGAAATTTAATAAAAAAAACTGTCCGACCATTAGTAATTATTTAATGTATAGTAACTAATTCCTATTAAAAAATTGAAAGAGACTGCTTAAGTTTATATTCTAAATATGAATTATATCTTACATTATATTAATATATTTAACTTCGTTATATTATAAAGTTCAAAAGTGATGTTCATTATTAATCTATCACTTCGATTTTTAGGAACTAAATAATATTTTCGTTAACATTAGCCTGAAACTCAAACTAATTATTTCATTAGATTATCTTTGCTTGGGTATTGCTATATTTGACATCAGATTAAAAAATAATTGGAATTTGTATATAATATATTTAGAGTTAATAGTTAGAGAGAATCAAATTAATGAGTATAATTACCTAATTACAATCTGTATTGTCAATAATACCGAAATTAATTAGAGCATAGTAATATATCCCTGGTAACAATTTGCCGTCCCTTGAAGAGTAAGTTTAGTAACAATTGAAATTTAATTAATTTATGCTAATATCTTCCTTAATGACTTTTATCTTTTTAGAAGATAATGCTTATTAAACCATTACCATTATTTAAAGTCAAGAAATGCTTGCATCATAAGTATTTAGGAACTAAAATGGCTCATTCAGTGTTTCTCACATTGTGTAAAACATATTGTTAAATTCCAAACTATGTGTGATATCTTTCAGCCACTATTAAAACTAATTCCCTTAATAATCTTTTTTTTTTCATAGTTTCTTTTATCATTTAATGATTTCCAATGTTGGAAGCGGATAAATTGATCCCTTACCATTTTTACGAGTTAGATGTGATTAAAATTATTGATAGTGATAATTTCACTTTCATTTGACATTAGATAAAATCTTTAATTGCGCTCAAATTAAACAATAGAAAAAGTTCTAAGTTTAATATAGATGGTATTGAAAAAAGTTATATCCCAATGAAAATTTTGCACATTAAACCCATTTCCATTTTGCTACACACCATTTGAGGTCAAGGAAATAATTCGGCATCGATTTATTAAATAACAATTTCGCTGGAGCATTTTTCTTGTTTAATGTAAGAATAAATTACCAGAAAAATATCTCAGTGTTATTCATTCCAATTCTTGTTTGAATCATCAGTAACAGTACAATGAGAACAAAGTAATAGAGTGGAATTATAAAAATTAAGTAAAATAAAAAATTGTAAGCTTTCTCAAAATAATCTACAACAAATAATGTACTTTGTAATTCACTGAATAAAAAATAAATGTTTATTTGATAAGCAACTCTTTAAAATAGTTTTTTTAAAAAAACCAGTAATGATACTCATTTTCTTTCAAATAATTCAACTCTATTATTAATCGTTAGCGTAAATCTTCCAATTATACATTTTTATTTTGTTTTACGGTGAAAAAAAAATGCTGCTCTCTTATAAAATAGAGAGATTATTCTTCACTTTATAGAACAGAAAATGGCGAAAGTTAAAAGAAAGGAACCCCTTTACCAATTTCATGAAAACAAACTATCCTCCTTACTTGAAAAACGAAACTCTCTTAACTTTCTTGTGAGAAACTAGTGATATTGCAAGCATTCTCTCTTTTGCCCAGTGAAGCGAGCTTTCAGAAAATAATTTCACTTAAAGGTATTTTCCTCCAAACAGGAGAAACTTTTTCGGTTCGTTAGATGAATTTTTCGAGCATAAGGGAATCTTACAGAATTCTCCTGGTTGAAAATGGTGAGCTTTATCATTTCCTTTCCTCGGGAGTCGTATTTCTCACAAAACATAAAAATGGATATTTTTTTCAAGCAGTTTTTAAAAGCAATCTACAATCTGTTCACTATGGCTTACTTTTTTCTGCAAATTCAGAATATTAAATGTAAACTTCTGGATGCATTGAAAAAATCATTTTGTTTGGTTTTGATATGAATATTTTTATAGCCCTGAAAATGAACACAAAATAATCAAATCAAGTAGACAGGTTAAATTCATTGAATGATAATGTATTTAATTGTTAGTTTTCATTTTTAAAAATGCAATGAAGGATGAGCTATTTTGATTTAAAATGAATGAACTTATTTTTCCTCTTACTTTAATGTTACAAAATATGTAATTTAAAGAAAAATTAAGTCAAATGCTAATTTTTAGCGAATTCGAAATTATAAATATTTTTGCTAAAAATTCAGTAGTAAAAATTATGTTCTTAAATAACAAAATAAATAATTACATATGAAAATATTAAAATTTTATTTATCTGTAAGTTTCTTAAAAGAACTTTTTTTTTTTTTCAAAATAAAATAAAGCTGAAAAGCTATTTTATTATCTAGCGCATCAAAAATAAAACATCTAATAAAATTTCATCTTGAAAGCCTTAAACTTTTTTTAAATTAGTACAAAACTCCTATTACAAGTAAGTAATCTATTTTAAAGCACACAGCATCAAATTATATAAAGAAATTATAAGAGTTTTCCATGATTTATTAAGCTGCGAGACATATTACTTTGATTTAAAAAAAAAAAAAACAATATTAAAACAAGGAAATTCGCTATTTTCTTTAAATTGTTCGTACTTTTCAAAGATAATATTCATCTTAAGAATTATCTATAAATACAGGAATGATAGGAACTTCTAATAATTTATGGCCACTATTAACAGAGTCGAGTTTTCCTTCTTTGTTTTCGATTGATTGTTTGATTATTAATGTCGCACTTAGAAATAATACGAGGGTTGTATAAGAGATGGACCTCGTAATTTTAAACTTCTTTCAAGTGACGAGGATGACATCTGAGCTTATACTCCCTCTCCAAGCGTCCACACCATGTAAACAATTTAAGCCTCGACAGATTAAACATGCATCAGACATCTAACATATAAAGAGGGACCTTAAAAGCATCAGGACTCAAACCCATGACACGACAGAAGCAATGCCCTCGGTCAATATTGCAATGTGCTTTATTCAATTAATGGTGTTTCTTTGTATAAAGTCATTCTAACGTTCAACTTTGAATTATGATTGAGCATTTACATTCATTGACTTTCTGATAAATGGAAACTTAGCGTTAGAAGTACATCTTTTAATCACGTAATTGGTATGCATTATTGTTGCAACTATAATCATTTATTTTTATTTTTAATAGCTTAATACTCAAACATGAATGATCAATTTTCAAAATCTTAAAAATTATTTAGTGTACATTGTCTAGTCAATGCTATTACTTTTAGACTATTAGCACTGCTTTTAGTTTTAAAAAACTATTTTAATGGTGATTATCGTACTTCTATAATGATCCGGCAATTATCAATTTTAATTTTGGAAAAATTACCAATAATAAAAATGTTAATTCTTAACTTCGAAATTTTATAGAATGTTACAATTATTTTTCGAATGTAAGGCCTTTATATAACGTGCTATTATAATTTTGCCTACTAAAACTTTTTTAATATGTATCTGATTTTAAATTTCTGAAAAGTAAAGGCGCATAATTCCATTAGTAATTGTGAATCCTTGTCATATTTATCCGGTTTAATGAATGAGTTATTCATACTTACTACAACCAATGAATTTTTAAACGTAAAATATAGAATAGCAATTTCTTTGTAATGGTTTTTAAACGAGGAAACAACCTCAAAACTTACAGTTTTACCCATGACAGACAATAAATGATACACATCTACATTTCATGAAAGATTCTCCTTTACAAAATAGAAAACGAGTAAAAAAAAGAGTCTGATTCTCGTAAATATATAATTATAATTAATGCTATACAATTTAAGGAACTTGATTCTTGCAAAATTTAATTTTCAAATGAATCAAATAATGAAACAATCTTGGAAGTTGTTGCTTAAATCTCAAATATTAAAAGCTAATCTTTTTTTTAAAAAATCACGAACTATTACCCCAAGAACCTATTAAAACAAAATTAGTTCTATATTATCAGTCACTTTTTAAGAAACTGAAGAGAAAATCTGAACACCTTTTATTCGTTTCTGAAATAAAAAAAAAAAATATGCCACGGGTGTAAATAAAATAGCTTATTAAGGAAGTCTAGTGCGTCAAACTATCAATCTTGAAAGATTATGAATGACAGTTTTCATTCTTTGAGAGTAAGTGAGTACACACTTTTGACATACATCTGTTGACTAGTTTATAAAAAATTCAAGACTATGGCATCTACCTCTAACAATAAATTGAGGTGCTCCGCTTTTATACTGAAATATCTAAATCATATTTTGAAATAGTAACAAAATAATATATAATTCAAGCTTTATTAAAATTCCATAAACTTATATTTTAAATCGTTTTGAAATAAAAATCAAAGTCTCATAGAAAATATGAGAAAATTCTTATCTTCTTACCTCCCTTATCTCTCCAAAACTTCGAGTAGTTTTCAATAACACATACGATTTGACATCGCAAGATAAATTCCAGTTCAAAAGGAAAATAAAAAAAAAAAAAATGAAAAGAATCTTTAAAAAATTACTCTTACCCTGAGGAAAACTTTTTCTTGCTAGATAAGGTTATTTATTTATAAGATGGACCATTCAGTGCTTGTAACGAAGGGTGAGGAGATGTCTAGAAAAACCCATGGAAGAGGATTTTAATATTTATGTGTCAGATTACTCAGGGACGGAGATTTTAATACAAGCCACCGGCATCTGCACTTATGCCTAATCCCCAAAATTCCATACCGAAGTTTCTGTACGGCTTCCTTCCCACAATCTATCATCAAAGATAATCGCTTTTGTAATTACCACTTTGCATATTTCTTTTCTCCATCGTCTTCAAAACATTCTTATGAGCAATCTGTTCGGAGTCCTCTCCTTCTCCCCCCCCCCTCTCTCTCTCTCTCGACATTTTTTTCTTTTACTTCCATAATCCATTCCCTTTTTTACCCTATCTTCTTAAAATAATCAAGAAGTACCTTCAATGTTGAAGTTTCCATCATCAACTCTTAGAAAAGAGGCTATGGTCGCATAGGGGAAGTTAAAGTATCGCAGCAGTTGAAATTACTGTTCTTCATTTAAATTACGTTCCGCTGAGTTCAGGGAGTAAAAAAAAATTACCATCAGATACATGATTTAAGAGGAGAACCCTCAAAAAACTTTTCACTAAGCCAATGAAAGAAAAAGAAATGTTTGCATTGAAGATTGAAAGCCAAAATTTTTATTTTTAAATTAAAAGAATTATATTCCACTTTTACTCTCACCTAACTTACATCATTATTTTTATTCAATTTTATTTGGATCAAATCTTAAAGCATTTCTTGCTAAAATCAGCCAGTCGGATTGATATTCAACTATGAAATAAAATATCAGAGTAATCCTCTAATATATTCATAATATTGTAAGAGAAGTATTTAGAGTCTGTCCCTCGCCACCTTTGAGATGATTTATAAGCTATTTTTCATCTCAAAATTGCGAATATGTCGAATAAATTTTTCACTGAATAAAAAATATATACTAACTGTATAAATTTTTTATCATCTTAGGTGAAAATGAAACATTAATGTATTATGAATTCAGAGTTTTCGGATGACTTACATTGTGCTGCTCACTTTTGAATTATTTATTATATTTTTTCATTAGATGACATTATTCTTAGGATTGATATAGTCGTTATATTTCTCTCCGATCAGTGTTCCTTTAGAAATAATGTATTTTTCAAAAAACAAAGGTAGTACACGCAATAAAAGCACAGTTTACTTAACTCAAGTCATTCCACTTAAATAAATAATATGAACTCTATAAAATTTAATTTCTTGCGCTATTTTTAACTGCAACACGTTTTTTATTGAACTTTTATATTGATACAATATTTTCAAGAATACTTAGCTGATATTTTATTCTAATTCTTTTATTTTATTCAGTTATATTGTTAAGAGTTCGTAAGAAAAAGTAAGCATATAAATTAGATTTTAAAAAAATATCTTAGAATTATTTACTAGAAACTCTTTAAATTATTTTCTATAAGAACTGGGGGCAAATTTGCATACATTTTTAGAGAATGCCTCTTAATTAAACTCTTAATACAAAAATTTGTTTCACTTTTTGTTTCTGTAAACGTAAATTAACGAATTAAATTATTTATTATAAAACATTTTTAAATGTAAGAGTGAATAAAAACACACATTTGCAATTTAGGCACTGTTACAGTACTTCAGACTTATTAAATTTGCTCAGGTTAGAGCAGTCATTTCATTCATTAAATTTCATTACTTTTACGAGGTCAAAAAGTTTGCAAATGTTAAGTTACAAAGCCCATGGAAGAACATGTTCACATTTTTTACTGCTGCTTTAGTTACCTCAATCTTAAAAAATTATTTAGAAAAATATTAATTGTCTGCTGTTGAAATAAAAAAGACGCAGAGCATAATTCATTTGTAACTCAACAAAATAAAAATAACATGCCTAAAAGAGCAAAGACAACAATAGATCTTTAATGAATTTGAAGAATTAAAACTTTGGGGCTAAAATTTAATTACGTCATAAACAAAAATTAAAATTTTATTTAAAAGTTCTTTGTTAAAATAAGTTCATTATTTATGATTCGAGGTTCACTCTTATTTTTAGCTTAACATTTTAAAAATAATTATATTCTGCTCTACAAATTCTACTTTTTCCAACCAACCTACATTCATTTCTAAAAGTGTTTTTTGAAAATATTGAAGAGATGAAGGGGGAAATGCATTTTTTAGTTTGGATGACCACGCCATTCTTAAATATATTGGAAAGGAGATTTGGATAATTCAAATGGCACCTCTTCCTATGATTTGGATAACAATTTTACTAATTATATGAATAGTGAAAATTATATTCTTCTCAATTCTGATAACAGGAATATATATAAAATAATAATTTATTTATTTATTTTTTTTTTTGTATATGTCTGAGTCTCAAAAGCCAAACTTGTAAAAAGATCAATAACAAACGAGTTAATAAGAATTCAAAACTTATTTTTAATAAAACTTTTGGCTATATTAATCTTCTAAATTGAAAAATTTGTAATTATATAAATATATTTGTCAAATTTCTAATTATATTAATATTAGAATTAATCACCATAGTTTTGATACTATACACTTTAATAAGCTGCGCTATAATAATAAAATTGAAATCGGGCATTTTCATTTACATGGATATGACAATGTTAAGGTGAGTATAATCAAAATAGTTCCTTATATAATATATAGTACATATATATAATAAAAAAAGGTTGAGGTGGGAAAACTCTATTTTATTGATTATTATCATACACTTTACCTATATGCATCAAATAGTATGTATTTTAATAAAAAAAATTGGATTATTAAGAATTAAACAAAATTATTTAAGTGAATTTTACTATAAGAGCATTAGAAAAAATGGCATTTAGATAATAATAGTGGGTTTAATGGAAAGGAGTTGAAAAAGTAGGAGAGAAGGATTATGAAAGAAAGAGACAGACAGAGGGAGAACAAGAAAAATGTTTATAAAATATAATATTAAGTGTTGTGATAATTTTGATAAAGATTTTAACGTTAGAAGTATTAATTATTTTTTTTTATTTTTGAATTAAAAAATTATTTAGTCAGAGACCCTTTATTTCGTGGTAATAAAATTGAGACTAGGTGTATTCATTTATTTAAGGATATAACTAACTATTAGTTTCATAAATACAATATGAAATATTATAATTTTGAGCTTCAAAAACTGGAATATTGTAGCATTAAATTTATGAATAAAGCTTTTGGTAAAATTAAATTTAACAACCTTCTTAGTAAAAATCTTTAAAAACGATATCTCTATTAAAATCTCAAAAATAATAAAACTTTTAAATATAATAAAAATATTATTAAAAAAATCTTTTTAATTACAATGACAGCTTGGATTTAAGAAATTATATTTCTATATGTTTATAAAAATTATATGAATAAGGAATAGCAACATGTGATTATGGGTAATTTGAATTAATAATCTCACATAAAAATAATTTAATTTATAAAGTTTTCCCATTCTCTAACTCAAAAGTGGAGTTCGTTCCTATTTTCTGATCCTAGTTTTAAATTATCCTTTTATTTTTTAGATTACACTCTCATAAAATCTATTGAATAAACTTCCTTCTAATAATAAATCTGTCTGAAATAATCTCTATTAGACTGATAGATGCTATCAATGTCCTTCAGAATCCCTGCATCTTATGCCACGTGATATGGAGAAATCCTTAGATATCCCTATTTATAAAATCGATTCCACGTTGAAAATTCCCTCTCTTCTGAGCTCTTCCGATGTAATTGAGACGGTGAACTGCGTCTCTTGAGTTCTCTGCTCTTGAGTTTAACTTATGCATTCGAATTGCCTCTCTCTTTCTCAGCAAAGTTGAATAAACAATCTTCAGAGAACTAACGGTGCTCTTACACGACAATTTTGGAGCTAGTGCGTGCGTGCGTGCGTGCGTGCGTGTGTGCGTGTGTGTGTGTGTGTAACATTTCGAAAAAATAGTTTTCATGTCAAGGAACAAATGAGTTTAGATATCGATAATTTTGTTATTAAATTAACAACTAATAACAACCTTCCATTAGAACCTTTTAAAAATATTTAAAAATGTTCATTTCTCTTTTACTCTTTCTATAATCTAAAAAATTTATATGTAAATTGTCAATGTAATTTTAAGGAGTTTTATTTTCTTTTATTTCATTCACTATAATTTTTTAAGTTTAATTCGAATATATATATATATATATATATATATAAAATTATATTGCTATAAAAGTAAAAGTAAATTGCTATAATTTGAATATTGAAAGAATATAAAGTACAAAACCAATATAAAAACTATTTAAAAGTATGACTTTAAATAACAATAGAGAACAATTACAAAAAATTAATTAAGAAAAATACGCACACAAAGTCATGTATTTATATATATATATATATATATATATATATATATATATATATATATATTGTCTTGTAAGTATAGTTTTCATACTGTACTTTCAACATCCCTAATATATTTCAGATAGGGAATAGAAATTTTCTCTGTTTCAGAACTAGAATGCTAGGGGAAGAATACTGATAAGAGGTTGAAACATACTTCGGTTTTTCAAAAATTACATTTTCCAAACAGTTATTCCGAACAGTCTAGACCATTAGAATTTTATGTTTTGAAGCAATATAAGAAGCAGCATTTCTTAGTCTCGAGAAGGTTTTAAAAGCCTCTTTCAAAAATTGGTTCATTCTTTCTTCTTTATGTGTTTTAGGTCATCTCCCTTTTGCTCTATCTTATTACTTTTGATAATTTCATCAGCATCGTAAAAAAGATATCTAAAGTTGATGCTGTCATCTTTAAGATTCTAAATAAATGAAGTAAGTGAGCTCATTGTAAGGCGAAATTCTTCCAGAGTCATCTTACATTGCATTGAGTACATTTTCCCCTCCCGTTTTGAATTAGTAATTTGGATGTGTATGCGTAACATCGAGGAGGGAAAAAAAGAGAGAATTTTCTATGTATTTGCGTTTTGAAATTAGAAATAAATTATGCAAAAAATGGCAAGAGTAACCAACCTTTAAAAATATGGAGTCTTTAAATAACATAAAAGTTATTTTGTTCTTGGTAGTGTTGGACATATAAATATTGCAGCGCAGAAAGAAATTTTCTCCAGATGAAATGGTAATTGATATTGTTTTATTCTTTCTGTGATTCTTATTTTTTATAAATTCATGGAAAATAACACAATTAAGACGCTAAATTTATAGAAAATTTTTAGTTCAATTCTACAATAAATCTTGCTTGAAAATAGTAATAATTTATAATAGTTCTTGATGATCGTTTCTAATATTACAAATCCTACGTCACGTATTTTAATATTGGTATAAATTCCCTGAATGAGAGGGTCTATAAAGCAACAAATTAACAGAAATTAAGTCTTGGAACTTGCATTTAAATTAAGATTTGAAAAAATGTTCCAGGCATGAAAGTCTATTTCTGATAATAGTCTATTCACTAAAAAGTTGAAGCTTGACTAAAAAATTACGCAATTTGTATTCAACATATGGTAAGTTACTGTAATTTTTCCTTTTTTTTTTCTTTCATTCAATTTAATAGAGTTGATTTTATTGTTACATTTTTCAGAAATTCAAAAGATATTACACCCGTTTGGGCAAATATTTCATTTAAAAGGTAATCATTTAAGGCCCATCAATTAAATATTTTTGAATTAATCAGATGTTCATAAATAATGTCACGGGAAAGAAGATTGTTACAGCAAACAGAGCAAATATAAAAAGTTTTTCTAGAATTAAGAATGTAATGTATTAGCAAACTTTCTGAAAAATTTATAAGGTTACATTGCCATCAAAATAATACTTTTGTAAGATATTTTGTAAAATATTAACACTGAGAGATACAGAGGCCTTCATATTAAGTAGTGATATAGCTGATCGGAAGAGCAATGGTAGTTGAATAAATCTAATAAGTTGTAAAGAGGTAAATAAAATGTTTGTTTTTATAAAAACGTATAACATTGAAAAATAGACAATCTTCAAATGCTATTAAGTTCATGTGAAAAGCTTCTTTTGTGAAAATCCAGAATTAATATGGAAACAAGTTGAAATAACATACTGATCTGTAAACAGAAGTGAAAAAAAATATATTCCTTGTGAGAGAGGGGAGGTGGATTTTAATTGCCCAAGAGCTATGTTTGGTTAAGTTGTTCCAAACTATATATAACTGTAATTTAAAAGTTTGTAAAAAAGGGGGGAAAGATTAAAATTCTTTGACAAGTAGACAGGTCGAAAATAAAAAAAGATCTCTAGGATACCTAGGGGGAGTGTCACCCATGTTTACTAAAGAAAATAAACCCTATGTTAAAGAAAAGATTACTAGGGTACCTTGAGTCCTGATTTCCGTACTAACCTTAAGAAGATGAGCCCATGAGAAGAAATAAATCTAAAAAAAATCTATCATAGTTTAATCTTAATGTGCCAAGATACCGCATTGCTCAATTTTATTATAATTTAGCAAAAACATAGTGTAATATTTTCCACAATAAAAGTGAACGAATGTGAACACTGAGAAACTTACTGTTTTTTAAAGGAAATTATTTTTTCAAATTCATCATGCTTTTGACAGATTATCTCAATACATTATGCGTACGTGATTGGGAGATATATAATCTAAAAATTCTGGTAATTTACAGATAAATTATACTTCGTCAAACAGTGGATTCTAATCCTTAATCATAATCGGTATAAAAATTTACAGAAATAAATAGATCAGCAAATTATTTATTAATGATTAAAAAATTTCATGGCCTGATTAAAAACTAAGAATATTTTTCACGAACAAGATATAGAAAATAGAGATGTAAAATTTGATTTTTAATTCTGAATAGTTTTACGTAAAAGCTTCTAATATCATCAAAACAAAACTATTTATAAAAAATGGCCAACTAATTCATTCCAGTAAATCAAAATCTATTCAAAAAACTTCTAACTCATTTCCTGCACAATTTTTAACCCTGAAGTCAGAAAATTAAAAACAATAACGTTTTTCATTGTATCAGTTTCCATGTATTCTTCAGAATAGAATCAAAGTAATTTCATCAATAATTCACAGAAAATGATGATTTTTTTAGGATCTAAATGATATCCAAATACAAGTATAGAAGAAATGAAACCCAAGTCGTAGTTCAAGCATTTGCATCAATTCCATCTTTCAACAAAGACAATTTCAATTTGAAAATCAGATTCCACTTGAAAATTCTTCAAATAAGTTATCCATTACCTATATCAAATTGATTAATACCCGTTTGAAATATTGAAAACGGAAACCCACTTTATGCTTATATGACTTTTTAGATGTTACCCCATTGACTTTATAAGATTTAAAAATCATCAGCCAAGAACCTCAACAAAAGAAGCAATTTATAACAACATTTAAAAGAAATTAAAATCAATAAATAAGTTATCATCTGATGACTGGTGCAACTAAAAGAAAAAACTAGGAACCGGAGTCAGAGGAAGCGCCAGTTGAGATTGAAACTACTCTTTATATATCTGTCGCAGAACTTGAATTCATTTCTTTACTTCTCAACAACAGTTCGTTCACGCTCGGCGAGTTGACTTATTTACAGCTGCCAGCTAATTTTCATGGAGGTAGTTTCGCAAGACGCCTCAGTACTCTCCCTCGAAACCGATGGTCAGGTATGATCTGGTCGAAGGATCCATCAAGAATCCAACTGTTTGACCGGGGTGATACAACTATCGAAAGTTACCAGCGCGGGAGTGGAGAGTTCACAACTTTAGTTAAACTGGTACCAACCATGCTGGTTGAGACAAGATACGTTCGTGCCAATTTTACTCTGTGATTTTGTAAGTTCCTCATATAGTCACTAAATTTTATTACAATTATATTTCATACATATAATATAAACCATAATAATAATAATATATACATTGCGATATATTTTGTTGCTTTAAATTATAATTCGATTCTTAACAAAAGCTTTGTAATATGAAATATAAATTAATAAGATCTCTCAGCTGGATGATATATTGTTAAAACGTTATAAAATTTGAGACACATAAAAGAATAAGTACCTTTGTATGGTAGAGAAAGAGAGAGAGAAGTAATATTATCTACTAAATAAACATTCTACGTAAAGATAGAACTTCTTGACATCTGTAAACAATGTACTACCCCTTTTGATGACTTTTAAGAATAAACAAGTTTCAAACTTTTAATCTGACTTTTACTTGACTTTCTAGAAACATTTCTCAATAGAAAGTGATCTAAAGCTATGCTAGAAATCAAATATTAAATATTTATTTAAAGCTGTTGTTTTATTCTTAGTATGCCAAAATAATTTAAATACTCTAAATGTTTTTGTCATATATTTTAGCAATAATAACAATTATTTCATGAATTTAAGTTTCCTTCGATTTTTTTTCTTTAAAAGAATTTTTAATTTTCTGTATTATTTATGTTTCCTCACTATGAAAGGGAAACAAAAATACACTAAAATTTTCGTTTCATTTTTTTGAACATCTAATAAAAGTTATTCAGGAAGAGAAAATATAAAATTCAATTTCCCAATTTTTTCAAGAATTTAAAATAATTCTCATCTTAGTACTTACGACATCTTTGCATTTACGAGTAAGATAATTATTCTTAATCTTTATATTCCAATAAGCAGGGTAGGTATGGAAGTGGAAATTGAATAATGTAGAGGATGTCATAATTGGAATTCATTGTGCAGCTTTCGTCAAACAGTGGATTCTAATCCTGATCCCAATGAATATTGTTGCACATTATAATGCTACATTTACTTCGTAATGCGAGATACCAACGATAGTGACTCCCTAGTCACTTGGCCGTGACTCATAATTACACGATAAATAACCTTCATGAAGTTACAGCGATGTTAATTCAAGCCCAGTGAACCCTAAATGTTCCCATAATTATGCTTCATAAGAAATAAATGAGATGTGGTTATATATAATGAACTGATACTTAGCATCCCACAATCAAATTTTAAAAATTGTTCTATTTAATACAAATTATTTGTTTTCAATTCAATTTAATATGATACATGCATTTTATCAGAATATAGCTAAATCGTATCTGTCAAATCAATGTACTTTTACAGACAAATGCGAGATGTCTTAATTTTTATGTTGTTGAATATTTTCCGCGTTCTTTTACGGAAAACAAGCTCTAATAATAAAATAATCTCTCTATTACACAAAATAGAAATAACTCAATTTAACTAAGAGAGCACAAAGTTTAATTATAAATAACAT
>BMAW01039077.1:719744-733254 GCA_019974015.1 Nephila pilipes
AAAAAAAAAAAAAAAAAAAAAAAAAAAAACTACCTCTAGGACATGAAACGAAAGAAATTATTACAGTGAGTGGGATTTTAAATGTGATTGTTCCACAAAAAGATGAGTGAACTTTCCTTTGTACCTGACAAGCAGAAAGAAATGCTTTATTTGGAGGGAATTTTTCCCCTTAAAGAAAGACTAGAGTGAGTCTCTTACTTTCTGTGTTCCTGTTATACATCTTGTATTTTTTACAAATTCTATAAAAGAACTGGATAAAAAGTTAACAATTGATATTCGTATGAATATAAAAAATAATAAAGAGATTCATATAAGCGCGAATAACTAATGTACATTAAGTGTGAGAACAGTGAATTACTTCATGAAGAAATGAATTTTTATTTACGTGAAGTACATAAAAGCAAACAATTTACATGTTGGTACTTGAATTAGCTATTCACCTCCAAAAAATGCAGCATAACACGAAAACTTTAAAAAAAAAAAGTATCAGTAAATCGTAAATTTAGCATGGGCTTACAGCAAATCTATAACTTCTAATCCGATTAAGCTATACATAAAAATTAACATATTTTATTGAAAAATTGTATCTTTTATTTAAATTTTAACAACTGAAAGAGGGTTCAAAAGTTACTTCTCGAGTAAGTTGCCTAGGTAAGATGAACAAATTGATTCAGACTGACACGTGCTGAAACCATCATAAATTTATTGCTGTTAATTTTAACAAGATGAAGCTAATATAATTAGAGGCTACGAGACAAAAATTAATGCATATTACGACAATTAACCGAAGTGTAAAACTTTTATTGGAGCTATTGTTGAAAAGAATTCCAGTGACAGTTAATTTTTTGTTGAAACGACAGGTTTTTCCAAGATATTATTCAATTATAGGTAAATACTGTGAAGAAAAATTTATTTTTTAGTTTTTGATTTTTGCTATTGGGTTTTTTTTAAAGTTTTTTTCATTTTTTGATGTTTTTCTTTTTAATAATTTTAGTTTTTGAATTTTATTATTTGGTGTGGTTTTTTTTTTTTTTTTTTTTTTTTTTTTTTTTTATCTGTTTTTTTTTTAAAAAAAAAATTTGTTTTTTGGTGTTTTTCTTTTTACTTTGTTCTTTGAATTTAAATTTCAAAAAAAAAAATCAATTTATATTTTTTGGTGTTACAACCATTTTTAAATACTATATTTTGTTGATGAGGATAGTTAGGCCAATAAATTTAGAATTAGCCAGCTTAGCAGTCTAAAGCCTATTACATCATCAAATATACTATTCTCCATTTTGTATTTTTTTCCAAAAAACTTTAATTATGTTTCAAAAATTTCTCATTTCTTGATATTTTGTTTTTCTACTCTTCTGATTTATAATTATATATATATATATATATATATATATATATATATAGCTAATGTTTTGAGAAACTATCAAAAAGTTAATGATGTTCTATACACAGAGTCATTCAAAACGGTTCATTTAACTTCAAAATTCCATATTTTTATAAATAAAAGTCACAAAATGATAAGTAATACATGAATGAAAAGGGAAAATATAAAAGTTTTCTTACAAGTGTTCGATATAACTTCCTTTAGTTACACGTGTAACATCGATTCGATATGTAATTTCCTGGCCAACACGTTGTAAAGTTACTATGGTAATTGACCGTACAATAGCAGAATTCCATTACCTAAGTTTAAATAAATTTGTTTGTAATAATGACGAAAAACTTAATTTTTTATAAGCCCCAAAAGTAAGAAATCGCATGGTCGCCATATCAGGTGACTTAGATCGCCAAATGTGTAACATCAAGTCATCTGGTACACTGTGACCGATCCACCAGCGACGTAACTCCATGAAAGCTTCTAAAACAGCGTTCGAAAAAATAGCTTCAAAAGGACAAATGATAGTCGTCTACTTCTCACAATATGAAACTTCCATATTTTTCTTTTGTATTCGTGTATTTCTTAACTTTCTGTGTCATTTATTTTTAAAAATACGGAATTTTAAAACTGAATGAATCATTTTTAATAAGCCTGTATTTAAATTATCTTACTCTCTTAGAAAGTATATATATACTTGTATGCATTCATTAGTTCCAAGTTCAGTTAGAAAACAGACCATGTCAGAAATAATGAACAAACATCGAAAATATTTCATAAGTCACGAAAGGTTTGCTTATGAAATATATTCGATGTTCATCATTGGTGCTTACTTAAATTATATACTTAAGGTTTAAAGTTTGACTTTCAAAGAATTAAATTTTTAAAAATCCATTATTTTCAATCTTCTACATAACTTAACAATTAAGTCACGAAAGGAATCAATTCCTTAACCCTCGTCGTCCAATGCAGGCCGGAAAATGATAATTCTGAATGTTATTGTTCAAAACAGTTAAACATGTTTTATCAATTTTTCTGTTGTGAAATTCAACATGGGACTGCTTTTTTTTTTTCAAAAATAGTTAAAATTAAAGGATTTATATTTTTCTCTGATACATATTTTAGTTCTAAAGTTTATAATTTCTTTTTAAAAATAAATTAGAGAAATATGACTTTTCTGCACAAAGTTCGTAACATCAATCGAAAATTATGCGTCAAAAATGGATTTATTCGATAAAATTCGCTGACTGATAAGAAAGAATTAATTTGAATAAACATATGCAAAACTATATTAAATCTATTTCATATTTTTTTGCTATCGTAAAATTCAGTGGCATACAAAAGAGCTTATTGAAAGTTTATGTTCTAAATAACATCGAAACAATTCGACTGAGATTTCTTTTCTAATTTTTAGATAAAAAAATATGGTACCAGTTACTTGGGATTTATAAAAAACACCATTAAGAATGAATTTTTTGTTCAATGGAATTCGAAAAGCTGAATTGAGGAATTCATTAGAGTTCAAATAAATTGTTAAGATAGTACTCGGATCTTTTATACATGAACATATCTCCACAAAATAAATACCACAATACTTATCGTTTCCGTTATTTACTTATTACAGTAAAAGAGGAATTTAATAATGTTAGTGTCAATTAAGAAAGTTTTCCGTTAACAATGTAAGTTGACTCTCTTGTTGTCAAAACTTGTTCAAATTGTTTTAAACTATTTTTCATCCTTTCTTTCTTCCTTTTTTTAGGTTTGTATTCTTTCCTCGATTGCTGGATCTTGATCATTATAAACATCGATCGAAAAAGGAGACATTTTCCCAATGAAAACAACTAAGTGAAGTTCAAAAACATAAAAAAAATAATAAAACTACTATGAAAGAAATTTAATGCATTTTTCGTTACTTATTTCTGGAAAAAGAACTTTTGATATCAGATGAACATGAAATTAGTCAATAAATACATCTCTTAGAAATCTTTTAAAAAAATCAAGGTTACATTTAGCAGAAAAAGAAAGTAAAAGAACAAAATGAGGTCAAAACTAATCTGAGTAACGGGAGTAAAAATGCAAAATTTTGAATTAAAAACAAAAAAAAAGCTTATTAAGAATGTATTATTGAAATTCTAGCTGTAATAGTTAGGTATGTTTATAAAAATATATAATACAACATCAGTAATTAGCATTGATTATTACCAAGTCATTCTCCTTAACTATGTTTAATAAGCAAAAACTACTTGGTTGTGTCACAATAATCAATGTACTAGAAGAATTGATACCAAATTCCTGGGAATTCTAAAAAATCCTTGAAAAAATTTTGTCTCATTAATTTAAATTAATATGTATATCAATAAGGGAACAAAAAGATATTGGAAAAGCACACACATCTGACACATTAAAACTATCTAACATAGCTCTAGTGTGTGTGTGTGTGTGTGTGTGTGTGTGTGTGTGTGTGTGTGTGTGTAAAATAACCTCCTGAAGGTAAACCTAACTTATCCTACTTTTTTAAATAAAGTTTATGATACAAAGGATAAGGGTTGAATGGTTAAAAGAAAAGTCTGAGAATTATATGTTTGAGAGATGATATTAAGAAAAAAGTTCTTGAGTTGAATGAGAAATTTGAGAAAGAATTTAATATTAAAAATATTCAGTATTTTTTATTTTGCAATAAAAAGAGAGAAATTTATTTAATTTGAGATTATCTTTTGCATGATAATAATTTAGAGAGTATATGTATCCAATTAATTAAGGATATGATAATTGTTTGTTCCATAAATACAATTTGAAAGATTATATTTTACAGCCTCATAAAATAGAATATTCTATAGTTAAATTTATCAATAAATCCTTTATGATAAGAAAAATCTTAATCAGCTTCATAATACAAATAAAAAATTAATCCCTATTAAAAATCTCAGTAATAAAAAAAAGCTCTTAAATATAATAAGAAATTAGTCGTATTCTATATAATTACATTAATAATAACAGAGACTTAATGATAATATTTGTATAATGATAGAATATTTGATAGTAATGATATTTGTATGTGTACTATTTACAAAGGGTATATTAATGAGGAATATAATAATATGATATTACAGAAAATTTAGATACAATTGAGGATTTAAAAAAAATGATAGTTATAATGTTTAAAGGTATTAGTTACGGGCTTAACATTTCGAATAGTAAGGGGTTTTTTTTAACATAAAGAGACAAATAATTTTTGATACAAATAATTTTATTAATAAATTAGCATTTAATCATAGTCTTCCAATAGGAGCTTTTAAAGAATTTAAAGACTATATTAATAAAAATATTAAAAAATGATATTTGAAGTAGATTTAAATAATAATGATAATATTTATTTCAAAGATATAGTGTTGTTAATTAAATAATATTAAATTTCCTCCCAATTTTAACACCAAAACCTCATAAAACTCATATTAAATTTAAAACTGTTACTAGTAGTTTGAATACTTATCTAAGTTTTGCTGGTAGGACATTACAAAATATTTTAGATAATTTTAATAAACTTATCATTAAAAATAGTGCTGGTAAGTAAAATATATTGACAATAAATAGATTTATGCTATTTATAGCTATGATTTTGAAGATTTTTTAATTCTATTGATGTAGAATCTCTTATTAAAGTTGAAAAAGAGAATTACAAGAAATTTAATATTAATAAGGCTGTAGCATACGAAAAATTTAATTAATCAGTTTGGTCAGTTTTAAAAGAAAATTATATAATTTTAATAATAAAATGTATATAAAAAATTTAAGGTATACCACAAAGTGGGCCTGCAAGTTATTGTTTGGCTATTATTTATTTGTAATATTATGAATATAATATTTGTGAATGTAATAGTTTTAATATATTTAAATATGATGGGATGTTATTATAATTTTTTAAAATAATAATAATAATAAAGATATAAAGCCATTTTTTCCAGAGTATTTAAAGTTATTGCAAACTAATGATAATATTAAAGAATCTTATTTCTTAGACAATTATGTAAAAATGGAAGAAAATAAAATTTATCATGACATCTATGATAAGAGGGATAACTTTAGTTTTATTTAGCAAGTACCGTCTTGGACCAGTTTTTTAAGTCTTAGTGTTTTCAGAAACAATATTTATAATTATACTTTAAGTAATCATAGACTCCAGAATGATATACATTGTATTTACAGAATCCTTGACAATTTTCACAAAATTGGTTCGAAGGCTGATTATCCTTTGAAAGATAGAGAGAGAATTTTATTAATAGAAATTTAAAATTTAACATATGTAAAATAGAGGATAAATATTTATATAATATTTTTATCAATATTTGTAAACATTACATTTTCGTTTTATATTTAACTATTTGTTTGAACTTGAATACAGTTTTCACTCTCTCTTTCTGATAGATGGCACTGTTATCCACACTACTTCCACTTTTCAATTTTCCTCTTTTTTTTCTAATTTGGAGGCTTTTTGCGCGCCTTACTTATTTAATGTTGTTTAGTTTTTATCTTGAGTAAGTCTTTGTTTTTAAGCTTTTTTTAAACCTTTTATTTTTTCTATAATTATTCTATTCTTTTTTTGTTTTGAGTTTTATCTCATATATATATATATATATATATATATATATATATCTTGGTTTTTCTTTGGTATGTTTCTTAATTTTTTTTCTTTCTGATTTCTTTCTCAGATTTTGTGAATTTTGACATTTTAACCAATTTTAGACACATTTTTTTTTCTGTATGGGGAAATTTAGGAATAGTGTAAACTGATTAAACCAGTGAAAATTGTTTTAAGAATTTCAGAATCAAAATTGTTAAAATTAATTTTCTTATTCGTTTTTACTTTTCTGTTTCCCGTGTCTTTTCTTTCTTTTTTCGATCAGTAATTTTATACATCATTTTATTGTTTTTTCTTTTTTTATTATTATTATTTATTTTACTTTTCTTGTCACCATGTATAGGTATAGCATTTGTTTTGGTAAGACGTTTTTCATTTAAAATTTCATAAATCTTGCAATGTTTTTTATTTATTCATTTGTGTATATGAAATTAGGCATACAAAAGTAATTAGAATGTTTTTTTCCTTTTAATTTTAGTACTGTTAACCAAAAGAAAATTTATATTTCCTTTTCTTTTTGACCACTTTTAATTATTATTTATATTTTTGATTTAATATTTATTTCTTAACTAATCTTAATGAATTCATGTTTCAACTACTTTATTTTTATTTGAATATTTTCGTTACATACATACATACATACATATATATATATATATATATACATACAAAATAAAGTAGAGTAATGAAGTTAATTCTCTAGAGATTTCACAAAACTGACAAGTCTAGTTATTGAAGGGATGCGGAAGTCCATTGAATGGTATCGCGAATTCCATTGGTGGTGATATTCGAATCGAGTTCGGGTTTGAATTCCAGAAAATACCGTCTTAAGTTATCCAAGGGGATTTTGCATGTAAAATTCAATTGATCGTCAAAATAATCACGAAGGTTGTGCATTTTTAGAAAATGATGTACAAGCTCAAGTGTTGTTTGCGTCATTTACGGTGATTCAAAATTACGAGATCCATCACAAATAATCCTCAAATAGTTCTAAATCAACGTTTGTTTAAGCCGACTTTCTAGGAGTCTTTTAAAAATTACACAGAAAAGCTTTAGGGTTTGAAACACAAATTAAATGTAGTGTTTTAAATCAACATTGAGTTACTAATTTGTTTTTCAGTAATGAAATGTACAACTGAACTTCACTGTCACAACTTTGCCACTACTTGTCACTGTCTTGGATCAAGAGCATTTTAAAGGGATAGCAAAATTAAGGGATTTTTCACCAGTAGTTATCTTGTTGCTGTTATGCATCATTAACAAAACGAAAAAAAACTTCATTATTCTGAAGTGGTTTTTTTTTAACACGAATTTTCATTTCCATATTTTCATGTATATATTCGATAATCTTACTACTGAATCACCTTAAAGATAATACACATTTCTCTTTCAAACAGAAATCATGGGTGAAAAATGGCAAAGTTCATTAATACTATATATATATATATATATATATATATATATATATATATATATATATAGTATTTGATTTAACTTCCTCTGTTATTCATTGATATGATTTTCGATACTTTCCCCAAATTTCTCTCGCGCTCCAAATAAGCCGTATGAATTCCATCAAACATTAATCAACAGGATACTTAGCATCGCTATTCTTCTCTATCGATTGGTTTCAGTTGTTACGTTGTTTCAATCTGCTTATTTTCATATTCTAGAGTAGAGTGTTATTAAGTCTTAGTGTAATAAAAATTTGATTCTATAACTCACCTATGTGTTATGTATAACTCACCTATATTATATGAGGTTAGTTTAAAAAGCACCCGTGTTAGGAAATGGAAGTACAAAATTAGGAATGAAAAAAAGGATAAGAATGAAATTTATGAGAATGGTGTAGTTCACTACAGCAATGTCAATTTAACATTTTTCCTTTTTCTGAGATATCCATGAGTATGGCGTTCACCCCATCCTCAAAAAAAAATCATCATAAATTTTCCGGCCGATGAGACCATCTTTGCATTCCTTGGAACACTTTCTCCGGAAGAAACCCATTGTTTTGATTTTTTCTTAGTTTACAGAGTATGATGATGAATCCAGCTCTCATCGAATGTGTCAACTCGATGAGAAATGACGATGGTAACTCAACGAAATTTTGATCGGGCAAAATATGGCTGCCAAATCAAAACTAACAACTGAATCAGTATCACGTTTATTTTGGTGCAGTTTAACAAATAACAGCCCATAGAGGTAATATCAATTTGCTTTTTCAAAGCCATCTTTTGTCAAAAAACTAGCACTTTTTTACTCTTTCCCCTCGCTCGTACTGAAGGAAATTAGTTCAATTCCACTTTGATGATGAAATGTATATTAATGAATTTATACGTTTATATCCTGAACTCGAATTATTTTAATACGAACAGAATTATTCAGGAAAATATCCTAATCCTAATCTGATCTACAATATCCTAATCTGAATAGGAACTTAGGATTTTTTTCTCGAAAATACAAACTTAATTGTACTACTTCCCTACTACCTACACGTAACATATGTACATACGTACACGTATATACATTAAAACATCATCGAGTCATCTAAATGAGAAACACAGAGAAGTTTATTTTCCCCCTCAGTAACAAATAATTTTTTTCATCTAAGAAGTATTGAAAAATATTTTGGATGAAATATATAGAGAAATATTATGATCAGACATATGTTAACTCAGGTCTACGATCTTTTCTTTGTACAGTCTTCCATTGTTATATTCCATTCTGCTACATATGGAGATACGAAGAGATCTATTTTGAGATAAAGAAAGAACTTGTAATTCTTATGTTTCCTCACCTGTATGAATAATTTATGTATTAATCTCACAAATCAAATAAAAGATATTGAAAGCTCACCAAGGTTTGAGACTAGTGTGCCAAAAATAAAATGAAATATAAACTTCAATAAATTGTAAGCAAAAGTTTAAGTTGTTTCAAAATTGAAAAATAGTGAATCAGTAGAATATATTAACTGGCTTACATATTTTAAAGAAATGTATTTATTTATTTTAATTCTCAATAATTATTAAAATTACTTTTAGAGTCTTAGAGAAATGTATTTATTTATTTTAATTCTTAATAATTATTAAAATTACTTCATAGTTTTTAACAAAAGTGTATAGCTCATAATAAACCACAAAACCTATTTCATTTTATAATCAGAATTTATGATGAAGCTCAAATTTTTGCTCCTGATATGTGATATAAATGATGTGTTTGCTTATAATTAATGAGGTTCTATTTTAAGGTTGTACTGCTTATTACCACCACTTATTTAAAAGCAATAACTAATGTTTGAAGAAGTATGCAATAAATACCGATAGGATTATAAATATAGTTACTTATTAATGTCTAAAAATAATAAGTTTATGACGTGACAGACATTTATTTCATTTCCTTTAAATTTTTTTCGGGGGGGGGGGTCTGAAAATAACCCTTGGGCGTTTTTCAGTTAAATTTAAGTTAGTTATTGTTATTATTTCAGAAGCGGGTCCAGGAGGAAGGGGGGCATTGAGGTATTTATCATGACATACCTGAACAGAAAATTCCAACCAAACTTAAAAGTATTTATTTTGATGTTTTACTTCATAGAGTTACTTGTTGGGTCTAAGTTATCTATTCTACTGTAATTATTTAGTTCTTAATTTGAATTTGATTCTTGAATTAGTATTCGGTTTATTTTTAGATGAAGGACTAAGTAAGTATGAATTATAAATGAAATAAACACGGTTAAGCCTTATGAATTTTTTTAAAGGAAAAAAACAATTGCGCTCCCTGTCGATTTTTTCTGAATCCACCTGTGTTTGTGGAAGCTAAATCTGAATACTCGAAGATTCAGTTTTAAATAATTTAAATGTATCATTAAATTATTTATCTAGTAAAAGCAATGCAAAAAAAAATTATTTAATGTTTTCAAATGTAAAAAGTTCTTGAGAAACATAATATAGTTCCAAAATATCATCTGAAGCTGGTAAGCTTATATTAATAGTAATATCCTCTTATAATTATTTCATCTCCATTAACTCATTACACGCAGACTACCATTTCAGTAATCTCTCATTTCATAAAGACGTTACATTAATGCATTACAATTTACTTAATAAGAACATTATAATTTACGAGATTTACATAACTAATCACAACGTCTTCCGACTTCAGGAATTCGCTTATCTAATACCTTAAATAGATTATACAACGAGATGTTCTTTACTTATCATTAAAAAAAAATTTAACATAAAAATAGGCTCTATATCTTTTAAAATTATAAGTTTTTAATTGTAAAAAAAAAAATTGCTTTGTAATTATTCATAGTTGTTTATTATTTAAAATGTGTTTTACTTTTAAATATCCGCTACAAATCCTTTTTACCACTTAATTATATACAGAAAATATATGATTACATCGTAAGTGTATGCAACACATATTTGAAATATTTCATAGTAAATGTGCACATGATGTTGTTTACTGTAAATGTATTCATAACTCATCATTATATTGGCATCAATAAACAAATTTTTCATTTTAGCTTTGAAGAATTTTTCAAAATATAAAATTTTAAGAAATTTTAAGAAATTCATCAACTTAGATTTCAAATCTTTTTAATGTATTAAACTGATAAACCTCTAATCGGCACATAATTTACTTGCTTATCAAAATTCCATTACAGATGCAACTAGTTAAAATCCCCTTAATGGCTTACAACATATTTGCTCAGTTAATAATGCTTAATAAGATGAACAAGTTTACCCCTCCTGAGCCATTAAGAAAACCGATCTTTAAAAGAAATAAAAGAGTATCTGAAAAGAAAGTTTACTCTTCATTTAAGTTTAAAGAAAAAACGATTGCTAAAGTTCTACATACTGTTTATAAAACTGGCATATAAAGGCGAATAGAGTCTAATTAAAATAAAGCCGTGAAAGGTTTTTAATAAAGATTTAGTGAAAATTGAAAGTTTAAGTCAACTAGCGTTATAAAAAGAAAAATTAAAAACATTTTTATCGAGATAAATTCTAAACTTATTTTAATGTTTCATCTTTCTCGACTCCATTGAAAATAATTCTAAAATAAACAATGTGTTGCTTTTTTATTACAAACTCAAAATCATAAAAATAAAAAGAGAATCTTGCAGATGTAATTTAAGAAAATTAAAATAGCTAATTTTAAAACAAACAAAAATTCTTCCTTATAGAGTTCTAAAACTGTCATTTATATTTTATTTTAACTGGAATTTTTATTTTAGTCTGCTATTATTTTTATTATTCAAATTTCTTATTCTTTATTCTTATATTTTACTCTCATTTCACTTTTCCTCGCATTACATACATTGAAGAACTCGTAAAAAGCTGTTAAAAATATCTCTTGCAGAAAATCACTTTTTTACAATTATTGTTTAGAAGTTCATGTCACTAAGTTTAATTAATCGTTCGCCATCTCTCATTCACAGTTGTCATGTGACAGGATGTGATTTATTATTTTTTATTATGTATGAAAGGGTAATACATAATAAGAAAATACTCTCATTTTTGATTATTTATTTCTTACAAAAATATAGCCAAGTATGATATAGAATTATTAATTGATTAAAATGTTGAAATAATAAATCAAAAAATCAATTAAAATAAAAGGTAAATATTCAGTAATATATTATCCATCGTAATACAAATAAGTGTTATAAAAAGTTATATTATACAAAACATAAATTAGTGTACATAAATGAAATAAAATTATACAATCAATAGTAATATAAATAAAGATCTTGATTAAGATTTCTACTAATTTTAAAATATAACTGATGTTATAAAGTAAAATTTCAAAAAAAAATCAAGAAATTCTTATCTTTTTAAAATTACATACGTTGCAACTCGTTATACCATATTAAACACACGCAGTCAAATCCCTCTTAAAACAGAATTTATAATATTTATACAATTCGACTTACATTATTGTTCCACGTGTACAAGGAAATTTAAAATTTATATTCGTATTTTTCAAAACAAATATGCAATGGAGAAAAAGTCATACATAAAATACTTAGAAAGTTTATTTTATAACTGGATTTCTTTGAATGTCTAAATGCACGCCTGGATTTAACTATTTAAAGAACTGCGCTTTTCCAGCATCAAAGGAATAAAAATTTTATTTTTGAGCTCAAATGCCACCTCCTATGTAACAGCATCAAAGTCGGTTTCATTAAACCACAAAATTGGAAACTAAGCTGTCGAAGAAAAGCCCTTTCTTCGAAATAAATTCACAAAAGTAGAACTTTTGCTGGACAGCGAATGGCAGCAAGTACTTTATTGAAATCATTTTGAGGTTGAGAGAAGTTACAGAGGTAAGGGCTTACTTTGAAAAGAAAATAATTCTAGAATCCCTTAAAGGATTCAAACCGCGAATCTTTTTTTACTGAGATCTGGTGAGTAGAAAGTAAAAGAATTTATTTTAGCTTAAAGTTGTTTGTCCTTTTCGGTGGATTTTTTCCTTTATGTGTAACAAATTTTTGTTTCTTCGATAACACTGATAAAACTCCCAGGAAAATTTAATTTTACATTTCTGGAGAAATAAGATAAATACATCAGAAGCCCCACTTTCCCCAAATTAAACTACTTTAAAAGAAAGAAATGCACTCTCTTCAATATATTTTTAACATTTATTAAAATTCGTTATGATAAAATCAAGTTTAAATAAGTAATTAAAACAAACTGCTTGAGCAAAAAGAAAAATTATTGTAAATAATTGATGATATTTCCGAGCAATGGAGTGTTTTTCCTTTAAATTACTTTATTTTAGTCTTGAAATATTTAATTGCTAAATGTATTTTGGTCTTTTAAATTCTATTTGAGTGAACAAATAAACACATTACTGGAGAATTTTTAAAGTATAGCGGATAAGTTTCGTTTTATTATTTTGCTACCATCATTAAATTCATTTTCAAAGCGCGAAAAAGAAATTTTAATAATTAATGCACTCTGATATGTTTCTTATATTATTATTTAATGAATTTTAAAAACAGTTCATTTAAATACAGTAAATCTTTTATATATCATACACATTTTTTGTCGTTACATGCAAAACAAATTCATTTTTAATGACTTTTTTTAATTTTCTCACTAATTCCCTTTTCTTTACTAATTTGTTTATACTTATTGCAAAAAGTTATATTATCATGTTGATGAATGGATAACTAAGAAAAAATAAACACAGTATCTTTAAGAAGTTTTGTAAATTATTCTGAGTTTTTTTATTTGAATAAGTCACAAATTATTCAATAATTTTCTGCTGATATGTGCAATACGGTTAACATAATCATACTATGTAATAATTTTCATCATAAGAAATAACTGAGATTTTAAATCATCGTTTTAATGAAAATTAGACTATTTGATTTATAAAATTAATATTTGCCCGAATTTGTATTTATTTGAACTTGAAATTTCAAGAAAACAAGAATTTATATAATACCTTTTTTTTTAAAAAAAAAAAAAAAAAAAAAAAAAAAAAAAAAA
>BMAW01039077.1:734103-750941 GCA_019974015.1 Nephila pilipes
TATATATATATATATAACTTACAAAAATTTTAATGAATCATCTTAAATCATCTCACGTTCGTAAGCGCAAATGTAATCTATCTATAAATAAGGTTAACTACCGACTATTGTATTTCTCCAAAAAGGTGATACGGTTCTGTCAAAAAAAACCCAGCGAAACTGTGTTCTGTAGTTTGTTTTCCTTACGTGACTACTGAAGCGACCCTCGAATCAGGTCAGCTGGGTCTTTTTCCGAAGGGGCACAAAGTAAAAGCATCTGACAAGAGCTGCCTCAATGCTTTTTCTCTTTCTGTAAAAGAATAGAGGAAATGTTTCTGCTGAATTTATAGACATGAAGTTGGCAAAGGTACAGTATAAAGAAAAACAACACAAGTCCTTTCATAGACATAGAAAGATATATAGAAGAGTAAAGTATATTTGGCATACTTGTCAAGCATTTCACATCTGTAATATAAAGCCAGAAAAAAGTGGTTTAGATATGAAGCAATTCGGACAAAATTTTCTGTATTTACACCTTGAGACTAAAAGTGGGATAAAGCTCTTCCTTTTTATTTCGTGTTCCTTGTTGTCCTCTTCTATTAGATCCTTATATCTAAAAGTCGGTTAGAAAATTCAAGTATCAATGAGGGCTCGAGAAATCTTTTGAGGAATTAAAAATTGTATTCCTAAAGTTTGATTAAAAGCAATTGCTTAATTTAAATATATACATAAATTTTTAAAAGAGTTACATGTGCTATGTAATAATACTCATTAATTATTCTTTTGTTTGATTTTGAAACGTTTGCACATTTTATTACTTTTACTTCAATTCCAAATTTTAGATTTTAAAAAAAATACGCTCTTTTGCGGAATTCAAGAGAAGGGACTTAAGAAAGCTGTTCGGTTAAAGTGATTCTCATTTAGATGGTGTTTACTTATATTACCATTTTTTTTTCTACTATTTTATATGCTGTTGATTAATAGCCTCCAAAACAAAAATTATTATACGTTGGAATTGAAAATAAAATAGTAATCACAATTGAAACTGATCCTTGAAAACATCTATTCGAAATATTTATTTTCTTCGGATAGTTAAAAAAAATTATTTATAAAAAATTAATAGCGTTTCTTTAAAAAAAACTTACGAGGAGGGGCTATTAAATAATGAGACTGACGCTGCCTCAGAAGAAGCACGTATGCGCCAAACGCCAGTGACTGACAGTTGTTTAGCCTGAAGTTTTCTCTTTCGAATGCAGTGCCTCTCGGTTCAGTAAACAAATTTGTACACCCATAGTCTTCGTTCGCATTTGAGTAATTTTTTTGTTGCGCCGGAAAAATGATAAGTGAGCAATGAAATGTTGTGAAATTTCGCATGAAACTCGGAAAAAACGCTACTGAAATACATAATTTATTAAAAGAAGGGTATGGCAATCAATGTTTATCGCGTGTACGTGTTTTTGAGGGATTTAAGCGTTTTCAAGATGATCGAGAAGACTGTAAAATGTTTCACGACCGGGTCACTCTTCCAAGTCAAAAGCGGATGACAATATCGAAAAAATTGGTAATCTGGTTCGATTTGACCGTCGGTTAAGCATTCGTGCGATTGCCAAGACTGTAGAAATTTACAAAGAATCCGTTTGGCAAATTTTTCCAGTAAGACATTGCGCCGGCTCATTCTACATTGTCTGTCAAGAGGTTTCTAACTAAGTACAGCATTCCACTGTTTTACCATCCGAATCATTCGCTGGGTCTTGCGCCATGCGACTTCTATCTGTTTCTTAAGGTGAAATCTGCATTAAAAGGAATAAGATTTGAGTCCGTAGGAGCTGTGAAAGCGAAAGCAGTACGTGTCCTGATGGAGCTGACAGAAGAAAACTTCCAGCACTGTTTCGAACAGTGGAAGATTCGTATGGAGCATTGCAGGGGTAAAGGAGGGGTGTATATTGAAGATGATAATACGTAAAGACATATGATATCAAAATAAAATGTTTTACAACGTCAGTTTCGTTATTTAATAGCTATACCTCGAAAAATTATAACAATTACCACTAACTGTAAGAGCTAAAATGGAGTTTGTAGTTTCTTTAAATGATTATTGAATGTTGAATTATGTATAAATTTCGTTAGAAAATAAAATAAATGATTGAGATTTAGGTTATTAGAAAAGTAACGATTATTATTCTGAGAATTGTATTAAATATTCAGATTTATTTTAGTTTAAAGTTCGTATAACTATTTTGTCAAAATTTATATGATAAGCTAGAATGCATTTACTTTAGCTTTGCTAAATAGATAATTATCATTCTCTTGATATGAAACAGTTCAGCTTTTATTCCACTTAAACTTCATTCTCCATTACGATTTAGAGAATATTTTCAATTTAAGCGACTAGCATATATTGATCAAATCAATACACTGGATATCCCACGACTGCAATAGCATTCCCAATTCACACACTAGCGGCTCAGAAACGGCTTTGTTATTATGTTACTAGGATTACGTATACAAATCAGCTCAAAATCAGTTGCAATAGCACCAGAGTAAATTAAATAAGAATCAATGCGCTTTCACAGACTGAAGTTTACATCATTATTTAATTCTATATTTAAGTATCCGGGAATTATATGGATTACTTTTTAACACATATTCAGATGTTTTAATGTAAAGAATTCCTTAATTAAGAAAGAATAGTTTTTTATGCTATTCAATCTTATAAAACAAGAAGAATTCTTGCGTGTGAATAATATTATTGTAAACATTTTAATGGAATTGCAAGATAAAAAACTTTCTCTAAATTCCCTTTATATTATATAAATCTATAACTACTGTTTCAAATTCCTAAGGACTAGTTTTGTTTCCATTAAAAATAAATCATAACTATTTCAAAACTCTGCATTATGTTCTTATAACCTCTTTCTATCGCTAAGTATTTCCTACTTAACAACGTAATAACAACGCACATTTTTTATGAGAATACTTACTACTTCATGTACTTCAGTTTGTTCAAGGAAATAGCCTAATTTCAAATTTATTTTTGTTTAATATGATATTCTCATTATATTTCAATAAATACGTATTTTTATTTGTAATGGTTATATTAAATCTACAAAACTTTTTAATAGTTATAAATGCTCAAAATTCAGCACATGAACTATTATTGAACAATTCCACGATAAAAGTCACCTCAAAATTATATCTTTTCTTATTATATAACTATACAGTGTCAAGAATTAGTCTTATTTGTATGACAAAAAGTAAAGTCTAATTCTAACGCTACTTAAACTGAAAATTAAACTCTTAGAATCATAAATTCTGATATCTATGTGTTTATTATCTATATTACTGTTCTAAGGAGATTTAATTTTTACATAAACTCACGTAATTCATTTTAAAAAAAAGTAACTTGTTGATTTTCGGCCTAGTTTCAATAGTGCAACATAACATTAATGTATAATTATAATTTTCGTATACTGTATTTTCATAAGGAAAACATACGTAGTCCTCCCACTTTATAAAGTTATTTGCACTGAGAAAAAGTAAAATTATATCCTTAGTAACTAATTTTGATAAAAACTATTTAGTTTTGAGTTTATATGCCATAAATTTACCTACCTTTTACTTACCTTTATATTTTTAACAAAATTGAAAATCTTCCATGATCATGAAACGAGAAAAAAATATTATGAAACATCTATTTCTTGAAACAAAATTGCCGTGTTTCTTACATTTCAATTTAATTTACAGAACACTTACCTTTTTATATTTATAAGCTTTGTTGTAAGTTATAGTTACACATTAAAAGGCATAATAAAGTCTTTATTATATAACTTTCATTTGTTTGTATAAATTTCCTTTCTCTCTTGATATCGACCTAATATTAATATTTAAAAAGCGTATAATAAGCTTGATTTAAGGAAACAGCACTAGATATTCAATCTCAAAATCCCCTAAAATGGGAAGCAATTATATAATAATATGTAGTATTGTAAAGAAGTTTTTGTTGTCACTATCACACACACACAAACTATTCATAAGGAAAAAGATTAAATAGATTTCAGAATAAGTTTTCTTCTACAAAATATTTAGAGAGTAATGGAATGTCAACAGAGTTGCAAGATTTGTGGCCCGTAAATAACGTATTGAAGATTAGATTCTGCCGAAGTCTGCCATATGGAATAACGGAGACTTTTGCATGTTAAATTCACTTAGAACTCTTACGTCCTCATGTGGTGTCATGAGAAAGTTTAGAGACTAAAATATCAATTCATACATAACATTTCACGATTGCTAAAAATTACGGAGTCCGCTACCAAATACCTTTTACGTTGCTCTGGTTCGAGGTTAATGTTATGGAATCAATAATGGCTGTAGTAGAATAATATGCAGTCACATTTCTCATAGAAAAGTAATGACAGATGTTAGAATGTCTGAAAAACAAGGAATTTTCTAAGACATCCTTCAAGGTACATTTACTCTTTATCTCTCTCTCAGACTCTACTTCTTCCAAATATACTTATAATATTCCAAATATATATTTTACGCCTATGAAAACTTTAATACAAATATCAACATTTTCAATTCCACACACAAAAAAAAAACGTTGCATTCCATTTTAAAGCTAATAAAAAAATTCTCGATATAAATAAGCTTTACTGATACTTCATGATAATAAAAATAAAAGTAATCAATTCCCATTTACATTTCCTATATCAACATCAAAACTGTGACGAAAACTGGAATAAGGAATGAAAGAAATCATAAGCCAGAACTCCTTCTACCTGATACTTTCAATATGAAAGAATTTTTTTTTCCTTGAGACAGTTTCCCCGAATCTTGCTGGAGTATCATGAAGGAAAACTTTGTATGTGAAATTAATCCTCACATCCCACAGAAAATCTCCTGCGGGACGTAAAGGAGATATAAATCTCCAACATATTTTCTTCCTCGTTTCTTTTCCACCCCGGAAGTGAATAACCTGGCTTCCATTGCAAAAACACGAAATGTGGGAAGCACAGATGAAAAAAAAAAATTAGAAATAAAAACGTTAGTTGGGATATTTTTCTTCTGTTCATACTTTTTAATATCTTGAAAAAGCCAGAAGGCATCTAAAGCGATTTCCAATTTTCTAAACATCTCCCCCCAGCAAAGTAACAACACCGAGAAAAAGCCGGGGGTAGCGAGAAGTAGAGGAAAGGAAGTGATGCATCCAGTCCCCTTTTCCAACAGTCTGGATTAGTGATAATCGATGGTATCGTAAGGGGAAATATACCTCCCGCCCAGCTCTAATGCCGCAAAGTCAATGTCCAGTGAAAGAGATTAACATCTCTCTCCACATTCGACTTTTTTTCCTATTTTTCTTTTTATCTTTCTCTCTTACACTAACCCGCTTCATAATTTTCTCTGACCTTTTCTATTAGAACATCATATTTCTGTCACTATTTCTTTCTTCTTCCACAAATGCATTCCTGCTTCACTAAATGAAAATGAATAGATGTCGCTTGTAATCTGTAAAGATTTTTATTTGGAGATAAAACAGGCCCTATGTATAGTTAAATAAAAGCGCAAGACAACAGAAATAAAAAGTATAATATATTATCTAATTACACCGTACTAAAAAGCTCTTTGATGCTCTACTTCGTCGTTTTTAATTTGTTAGTATTAACAATCAATTAAATTTAATTAAAGACATAACAAGAGCGTTAATTATTAATTATGCCTGACGTAATTATATCTTGAATTTTACTTATCACGATAAATCATTATTTTTGTTTTACATTATCTCCCCTTCCAGTTTATTGCAATCATCTACTCATTAAACCATGTTTATAAGTATATATTTAATTTAGTTAGGAATTTTCACCCTTCAATTGCAAATTTTATTTCTTACATTTTGATACAATGTCATATTTAGAATAATTTACTATCGTAAATAATTATTTCCAAGAAAAGTAAAAAAAACTCTAATGAGAAAATTTAGCAATATATTTATTTTTGTCACTTCAGTTTTTATTCCCTCTTGGCTCACAAACGTCTTTCTTAGACAAAAGCTTTAGAAAGATAATAAAGGGAACATGTGGAAAGACCCCCTCAAGATAAATAGAAAAGGCTTCCTTTTTTTCAGAATCAACATGAATACTTTTATATTGCTTTCAAATATCAATGAAGATTCTATCACTTGGTTAAAATTCATTGAATTTCAAATCAAAGATACCAATAAACTTTTTTAAGATAACTTTTTATTCTCTTTCTCTGTTACATTTTATATTATGGCTTAAACACATGGAAAAAGTTAAATAACTGTGGTGCAGTGGAACCTCTTTCAGTCGGACTCCCTTAACTCGGATCTTTGGATCACCCAATGCAGTCTACGCAAAGATTTTTTTTTTACTTAATTTGAGAAGCGATTTGCTAATTTTTATAATAACATTTATTTGTTTCATGAAAATATTTTTTTTCAGCACCGCATACTTTTAAAAATTATTTTCTTCACTGACATTTTCTAAAAGCTATGAATCAATAAAAGGAAAATGAGGGAGGGACTTCACAAATATTCTGTATATATATATAGTCAACAAAACTTTAGTTATATCTCTTATACATTATTGACAAGTATTATTTGGTGCTACATTGTTTGGAATGAAAAATGTGTAAGCCCCGGAATTACTTCTTTCTCATTTTAACGTGATATTATTAATCAGTAAATTAAAACAGTCACAAATCAATAGTCAATAAATAGAAAGTCAGACAGTGATGGGGCAACCAAGTTATTTTATTTGGTTCTATGACTATTTAAAGTTAAGTATATTTAGATTACTGCATCTGCGGATAAAATCCCTATATGCTTCTAACCTAGAAGATGTGTTCTAGCTAGATATGCTTCTAACCTAATAAATCTTACATAACTGTTACAGATTAATAAGGTCCGAGTCATTAGTAGTTCACTCTGGCCCATTCGTATTCTTCATATCTTTACTTTACTCTTGTCTGCGAAAGCAGGATTCATTTTCTTCGTTGATAGCTTCCACTCACTATCTCTACTAGTAATAACCTTGTAACAAGGCCTATTCGCAAACATTCCTTTAACTAACATCTCAGTTTTCTTTCTGGTTTTATATTTAAGTCTCCAGCTCCGTTCCAACAAAATGAAACGTAGTTACGCTAATAATGTATAAAGTTTAGAAGTGTAGTGAAGAGATACAATCAAGTCGTACAAAAGAAACAGAGGATCGCATTTGGGAATAGAAAGATTACGGTAATGAAAAGATTGAGGTAGTTGAAAGTTAGCAAAAGTGTGCAGGATTTACTTGCATGTTTGTGTGATGTATAAGGACCAGGACTCCACGCTGACTGAACAAAATTTCTCAATTATAGAGTAACTCACATAGTATTCCGGTAACAGCAATAGTGTTAGAGAGCCTTCCTATTTTTTAAAGAAATAATAAATAAGGCCTTTGAAAAGTAATTAATTGACTATATTTTTGAACTGATTTTGTGTGGCTAGTTTAATTACTTTATCTGCGCTTAAAATCCTGTTGAAATTCAGATTTGCGGTTAGACTAATGTTCAAGATAATAGATGAATTGGGTAGGATAGAGATACGTCACAGTCTTCTCAGTAAACTATTGCTGCTCATTAACGCAATTCCTCAACCTTATTTCCTACACTTCGCTAGTTCTGTTCTTAATTACATAAGTCCAATTTCCTTTACTGGAAGATATTCTCATTTCAAATAACATCATATTTAAGTTTTCAAAAGTTAGTTTAAAGGAAATAAGCAATAAAAACCTCATTATATATAAACGCAATAAATCAACTTTAAGCGTACTTCTATTGATTACAAAATATACGTCTTCATCTTCAGTAAATATGATTTACACTCGAATTGCTCAGTATATAGATGATTTTCTATAAATTTGTTTTATTTCATTTCATTTTCCCATTCTCCCTTGAACCAGGATTTTCGATATCCCCTACCGGTTCAAGTTCCAATTAATCCAATATAACGAAGTTTTATTGTACATTTAATTCAACATACATCATTACTTTATCAAAACTTACTTTTATTTTTTGTTGTAGCTTTCAGTAAAAACAATGATCTTGGGTCAGTGCAGTCTTCCTATTTGAAAATCTCTCGCAACTTAAATTTTTCTCCTTGTACATTTTAATTCTTCATGTATAATGTTTAAAATCTATGTAATCCTTTTTTATATTAATCTTTTAAGAAAATATTTAATTTTTTTAACTTCTTAGAAAATGTTGAAACCGATGTTTATGCTACCGAAGGTGACTCTCCCACGGGATACCCTAGCAATTATGCACTTTCGACCCTTCTTCTTGTCGGCCAATAATTATGTTTTTCTGTATTTTTTCAAACGTTCATATGATAGATATACCTAGTTTTGGCACAGCATTGTCAGATTTGGCTTTTGCTTCATAAACCTCAAATTTCACTCCCCCACTCTCTAAAATATAATTCATTGCTTCAGAAGCATAGTTAAATTTGTAATTACTCCAATTTTTGCTAAAATAAGTGACTAATTCAGAACTATTCAAAGATAATTGCAACAATGTGTTAAAATCTTGTTATACTAAAAGCACAAAAAAAGTTTTTAGCTATCCTTTTATATATTCAAATAATAATCAGAAAAAACTCTTGGAGTTATAAGAGCTGGTAGCTAGTCACTTATTTATATCATATGGTTAAGATATCGGTAGACATACAATACAGAAAACAACAATTTATTATTTTTTTTAAAAAAAAAAAAAAAAAAAAACATTTAAACGAAACAGAAAAAAACAGCTGAAGACCTGACCAACTAAAAAAAACCAAAAGTGTGAACGAGAACAAACTTCCTTAACCATTATAATTTCTATTTCTCTAGTGCTTCTTATACAGGAAAACAAAAGGACTTGAATTCATTTTTTCAGCCTATCCATTTCTCCACCTGCAGCTCACATTCGCAATGGTCAGCGCTAATGGATAACAAGACGCTACAAAATTGCCCATATTCTCCCTTTCGCTTGATAGTAAAATTATTCTTAGAACTTTATACTTTTTATATTCTTTTAACTTTTTATATTCTGTCCAATCTCAATTATTTTCTTCATATCTTGTCGATGAAAAACGTATTTTTCAGAACAAATTTCTTGAATTGGGAAATGATGTCATTAAAATATCAAAGTTTAATTTACAAATCAATGTCAAGATTTTCATAGCCTCAAAAATTTTATAAAGAAAAATAAAGTAACTATAAATGTAAAATAGTATTGATGCCAGAAGTCCCTTTTTTTTAAGCAAATAACAATCACTAACAAATATCACTGTAACGTTTATTTTCTATAACTGTGATTCGAAATATTCTATAATGGAAGAGAATCCAGATGTATTTTAAGTAGTTTCTACAGAATATTTCATTAAAGACACAAAGGCCTCTTTGAATGCCAAACAATTACAAATCCTTTAGAACGAATCTAAATGCCAATAGACAAGACCTCCAAATTTCAACTCAAACTAATTTTATCCTATGCTTTAGTTAAACCGGATGCTACCCATTAGGAAGAGTATTGCGACTAAATGCAACCGGAGAGGCCTCATCAAATTAGTTGTAACTTCTCTAGAATCAATTGATACGAGACATCCACTGAAGATCTACGGGGTGACTGCAGCATCTTTTGTACATTTCCTTCAATAAGTGAACTGAAATTCAATTAAGCTTTCAAGAACTCAAATAAAGCCTGATACTCATCGTAATTTTATCGATTAAAAAATTCATCGCTTAAAATGCATACATACATTAAGATATTTATGAGATAATAATTTTATATCGAAAATTATTATGAATTATTGTAACTAAACATTTTTTTGCCTTTTTTTTTTTTTTTTTTTTTTTTTTGTCATTTATTTCATTTTGATAATCAATCTCTTTTTTTAATACATGTTTCATTTGCACTAACAAAAAGATATTATTTATTTCAAAATAGTCTGCTTGAAAACATATTTTGATGCATTAATCGAGTAGAAAATAAATCAAGCATCCCATTACTTATGAAAGGAATTAGTAAAAACAAAAAAAAAATATAAACGTAAACAAATAAAAACATAGCTAAAAATTAATTCAAAATTCGATGTTGGATCTAATATTATTCATGCAAGATAAAAAAAAAATTTTTTTCATCAATTCCCTAAAATCGATGCCTTAGAAGAAGATTATAAAAAATGAATATTTTCCATTCATACGGGAAAGATTTCGTGTGATTAAATGTGAAACATCATTTTCATTCACAAACTTTTCCAACGATCTGATATATAATAGTGCAATAAAAATTTCTGGAACTTTATAGGGAATGTGATATTAGAGAGACTATTGTAAGCAAGACAGAAGAATTTTTAAAATGTTTATTAGATTTATATCTTTAACTAATTTAATTCATTAATATCGGTAATATGACTTATAGTGAATTAATGAATGAATAATGTTTACCTTTTGTTTCTTTCTGAAAGATATTATACTATTAGACTTCGATAAAAGTTATTATATAATTTAGTTTTTCACCTTCTCATATTTTAATGAATATATTATACCAGATGATTTTACTTAAAAATAATTTATAGCCATTTTAGTAATACTAACTGTTCCATTTATATAATGGGTTCTCTCTCGTATTTCCCTTCAACTAACACTTTGGACTTTCATATGACGTTAATTAATATGAAGATTCTTTTTTTGTAAATGAGCCATGAATTATCTAGATTCGAATAGAGATACTGAAGAGTAGTAAATTGGATTAATGAGAAAGCATTGATAAAACCGTGGAGGATTTAATAGTAAGAGTTTGTGGTAGAGCAACTGAGAAGCTTACAACGAAATTAGAATTGTACCCAAATCAGATCAGAGTAAAGAAATATAAAATCTGAAGTTAGTGAGAAGTCAGGATCAGAATAAGGACAGTGAGTCAGGCACACTATACACATATTATTACTGACTCATACACGTTTACTAATTTAAAGATAAGCAAATATTAATGATATTTATGCTTAGGTTCGGAAGTGTGTAAGAATCATTTCTACAGATGTGATAATAAGTATATTGTGTTCTGACCATTCTAAGGATCTGATAAAAAAAAATAGTTAACTCACTCTTGCTTATGAGAACTTATGTGGATATTAGTTGCCCAATTAAGTGAAAGAAGGGCTCCTGGGTCGTAATACATTTAAGCATTTATGTTGTAAAATTTATTATGTTACAAATAAGTAACAAAAATGATAAAGCTTTTTAATTTTACTAATAGTAATGTCCTGTTTTCCTCAAATAGCAAGTAAAGCAAGCTTTAACCAATAAACATTTCAAAAGCAAAATAATTTTAAGAAGTTTATATTATTAAAACATTATACTCGAAATCATGAGTTTTAATTTCAGATAGAGTACTCTCTTCTCGTCTTTTTTTTTAATGACGTATCTAGATATAAAAAATGACATTTATATAGAAGGCGTGTCCAAAGGTGTATTTGAAGATTAAAAGAAATTAAAATTAAGGCAATCAAACTTGAAAATTAAGTATAATGTATTTTTAAAGTTTCTAAAAGAAAAAATGTTTCAGTGGTTAAGAAATCTTATTTTTGATGCTTACAGAATTTTTGTTTAGTAAAATTAATGAATATTTTCATGTGTAAAAATGTAGATTCTACTGCACTTCACAGAAATTTGTCTTAGTTGACTTATAATGTAGGTTTGAACAATGAATATGAACTAACAAGAGTGATCGAAGTAAAAGTAACTAATTTTTAAAAGAAAGCAAAATATTTTTGCTATTACAGAAATTTTCTATTTCTGATTATTATTCTTATCCTATTATTAATGAAAGAAATCTCACATGTTGGTAAAACATGTTAAACAAGATTAGAGATCTCCTTCGTTACATTTCATTGATATTTATCAAGATCTTTCAAAGAAGCTCTACAAACCATTTTAACACTCCTGTAATAAAAGATACTTTTAAAAATAACATAATAAATAAGTAAAAAAATTATTTCTTTTAATCTCATATCTACCATGCTTTTAGTAATACTTGCTGAATTATACTCCAAAAAACTTTGAAATTTATAACGATTGAATTATATTTTTAGGTATAGGAAATGATTGATAGAGCCATGATTTAAACTTTATACCATTTATCCTGGAGAGAAAGTCAAACATATTGCTTATTGCATCACCCATATACATAAAGAAATAAATTTAAGGACCCGGTTTAATTGCATGTGAAAATAGAGCTAGCTATAAGAGATAAATGAGGCCAACACCCACATTCTTCTAACAAAGCCATATTGATAAATTTCATTCTAAACGTTGTTGATTACTGCTACGCTTCGATCTTTAGAAAAACAATAATTAGAATTCAGATGTCAACCGCACACACATCTCTAACCTTACAGTGGGTCATTTGAAGCGGTGCCATAATACAGCCCATTTAATCTACATATACCACTTCATATAATTTTATATTGTATGGTTACATTAATGATTTGTTGTACAAGACTTCTGAATTGAATTTACATTAATCTCAAAAACGCGTCAATATTATTTTATGCTATCTATAATACTACTTGAAATCCTAAAAATACCTAGGATCTCTAGTATATTGATTATTATCTAGTTATACGGGATTAATATTGAAATCACATACACTCGTAAATTTATTAATTCGTACAGTTGTATTTTTGTAAATCTAAACGATTTGTAATGAATCTTCTAAATGGTCTTTTTTACTGCATAATATTAAACTACTCTGACAATTGATGAGGACACCTTGTATTTCATGCCTTACAAATTGTTACTAACCAGGTAGCATAAATTAATATATAATTTCAAATTTTAGTTAGAATTTATGATATCTCTCAAATAAGATACTTCTTCCCATGAGTTTAAAATAAACAACTCTAAAATACCTATGAGGAAGGACAAATAACGAGCATAACAAAATGACACTGAAACTGAAGCAAATATTAACAAATTTTGGAAATATTCGCTGTTAGAATTTTAATTAATAACAGTGCATTATGTCGGGGCTCGGTTTGTTTATTTAATTTTACTAAATTTAGCTCCAGTGAGAGCAAACAGCGCAATTTGTTTGTATAATTATTCGTTACACTGAAATAATATTCAGGATTTGATTTGTGAATCCGTATTACTCGCCTTACAAATGGATGTAGCAATATTTAGATAATGTTCAATAATTTCAAATTTCATTATGTTTCAAGAGTTCTGTTTGTGATTAAATTACTCGTAAAGGAGTTAAACAGAAAACATGATCCGTGTTTATAGTTCAAGGGAAAAAATCAAATTATCTCATCATAATCAATTAAAACGATGAAATCTAATGTAGCTTAAATCATCTTATTCATATTATAAGAAATCCAAACATAACCGGATAACGAAATAAAAAAGTTCTTTCAAAATAATTAAGATTCTCTCAATCTTTGTTAATATAATATAGGTGTTTCGAATTAAAATGACACTTTAAATTAATATATTTCTATGAGTGGCATTTTTTTACGAACCGATTTTCATCCATTCCCACGAAGGTTTTTTTAAAAATATATATAATTGACTTGTATTTCTATGACTTGAGATCCTGTTTTTAAATATTTTTCGTAAGAATATATATTCATACTATTCATACTTATATATTTTAAACTCTTGGAAGTTTTGTAATGCAATTTAAAACTCATGTTCCTACGTACCCTCATTAATACTTAATTATTTATTATCCACCTAATTAACAATTCAGTCAATGGAGCAATTTAATAAAATAAAGGAATTTATTAGTTAAGTTACATTTATATATATTTTAAATTTTTTTTTTTTTTTTTTTTTTTTTTTTTAATTTTACATTTCCTCTTTTATCCAAACGAGGGAAAAAGAAGTACTCAAAATATACATAAAAATAATTCAAAGCGATTAAAATTGTTCAATTTTAGAGAAACATATTTCTATCTTTATTTTCAAGTTTCCTTTTAAATCTTAGTCAAAAATATTCTTTAGATCCAACACATTGCCTAAATGTTATTTATTTGGAAAAAAAAAGATTGAATTTTTATCTTCTTTTCACAAGGCTCCAATTTCAATTTAGAACGAATGGTGTGGTTATCGTATTTTTAGAGCTGAATTAAATTGACATTTTGCATTAAGAAAAACTTTACCGTGGCTTTTTTATTTTCTCCTTTTATTTATATATGGAAGAACTTTTCATCGCTTGGATTTAATTTTACCTGGCCAACCATTGATATTCGTTTGTAGTTTTCTAATCGATTTCCAGCTGACAACTTTTGCAACCTTTTAAGCAAAAAGTTAATACAAATTTTGAAACAAAGCAAAATAAATTGTTAAAATACTGGTCGTTTTATCAATAAAAGTTTTATCGAAAGATTTATTTTGTGATTAAATTATAACATTAGACAGCAAGTATAAAGGCACTTAGAGAGGTAAGAAAACTTTATCGTAATGTAAAATACGAAAATTAAAAGAGGAAGAAAAAAAACTTTAAAAAAATATTAATATCTAGAAATTCCATTAACGATAAAACATTATTCTTGTTAATCATGGTATAAAAATAATCTAAAACTTTATATATCTTATTAGTTTCAGCAATTTAAAATTTCCTTTTATTTATTTCCTATTCAAAATTATGAATAAAAGTAATTTTTTGATATTTTCTTATGGAAATATTTCTTTATCATCATATAAATTTCTACTTAAGTTCAAGCGCAAGCAAATTAATAAAAGTAGTCAAATATATCTAAAATAGCTTTCATTAATCCTCAAAAAAGAGGGATGCTCTCCACAATCAAGCCCTTATCCATGAGTACTAACTTCTATAATATATCTATCAAAGAATACGCTTACCGGAATACGATGCGAGTACCTACTTCAGTTGCTCCATACTTTACCTTATTCTTCTTATTTCCATAAACTTATTCTATATTTCTGTTTCTCTCTCGCCGGACATTTCAGTGTATATATAAGCTTTGTTCTACATAATTGGAAGTTGGAAGTTATATAGTGTGTGTGTGTGTGTGTGTGTGTGTGTGTGTGTGTGTGTGTGTGTGTGAGAGAGAGAGAGAGAGAGAGAGAGAGAGACATAATGACATAATTTTATTACATGAACGTTTTATTATTAACACTTATAGACAACATTTAACACCAAACAATTAAAGACGACACACATTTAAGAGATCATGACAAATGATACAATCTTTTTTATGGCTCTATCAAACTTTAGAAAGAAAAAATTTCAAAAAAAATTAACTACTATGATTTTCTAAAATCGCATAAATATTTAATATAATTTTAATGAGAGAGTTTTAAAATGAATATTTATGCAAATGCATGAAAATGAAACTACCAGGGAAAAAATCGTTTTTCAAATGGAATTTTTCTTTTTCTTAAGTGAATCGAGGGAATGCTAAATACTTGCATTTAATCAAAAAGATTACTATCATAATGGAAGCTAGTAACAAAAAAACTTTTAGAAAAAAAATTTTAATGGACTAACTAAAATATAAAATGCACTTTTTTGTACCTATATTCTATCTTACATCAAAACAAAACTACTTTTAATTACAAACTTTGCTTTTATACATTAGGTTAATTTGGAGTAAATTTGTTAATTCTCCGTCAAGCTCAGCTGGGCGTATGGAATTAATGGAGCCTATATATTCATACATTTTATTCTAAACTTTCTCCGCGACATTTGAAGAAAAATATGTTTAGTCAGTTGGTAAACTTCCTCAAAGATAATGTGTCCCTCGAGATAAAGCTCTCTCAGTTTTGCGACTTTTGTCAATTTGACCGTTAGAGAGTTAAAAAACATCTTGGAACTTTTCCAAAGTATGGTAATCTTCTAGCAATCATTTGGAGCTCACATTTGCTTTTAAATACAAACAGCCGTGATAGCAAGACATCTGGATAATGTGTCTTTCCACTAAATACACTCCGTGTCCCTTGCAATTCCAGATTTATTCATATGAACTCCTAATATATCTTAAACTCTGTTAAGAAATTCAGTTAAGGATTTTAAATGTTGCTTAAGAGAGAACTAGAATTTAAATAAATGATATAAACTGTTTTTTTTTTTTCCTTAATCGAAATTACATTTTTTTCCCTTTCCCATTTTTAAAGATTTTTCAATATAGGTAACAACACATTCATGCCAAAAACATAAACTACATAAGAAACGAAAATCATGAGTCATTTGCAACATTCAAATAATATCTTCAAATTTTGTTCCTGTATCCGAAGATTCTTATGTTTCATTATGAAAAATCATTAAAATGTTTAAAAAGATGCTTGCATTATTTATTATTTCATAACTACTCATTTAGTAATGAATTCGGAAAAATAACAGATTTTTGAGTGCCAACGATAAATTTCAGTTAACACATTTTTAAGCATCAATAATTTTCCTTTTTAATATTTAATCATTATTAGTTAATCTGATTAATTTTTTAAGAAAATTAAAAACTCACAATTGATTGAAGAAATGTTTTTATACCAGACTTACCATCCAAAAAAAAATAATACGTAATGAAATTCTGTACAGAAAATTTGCCTTATAAATTGTGTTTCCTTGTATTCTAAAATGCTTAACACCAATATTAATAAACAAAATGCTTCAAATTGTTCTATGTATACATCTAAAACATTCATTCTATTGTAACCAATTTGCACCTTTACAGCGTTTACTTGTCACTAGCGATGATATGTATAGATAATAAATACATTTCTGTAACATATTACATGATACTTAAAGAAAAATATATCGTGTGTGTGTGTGTGTGTGTGTGTGTGTGTGTGAGAGAGAGA
>BMAW01039077.1:755941-778829 GCA_019974015.1 Nephila pilipes
TGTGTGTGTGTGTGTGTGTGTGTGTGTGTTGAGCCCTTATATATATATTGAATTGTGTGTCGTTCCCTTATGGCTTAAGAAGAATTAGAATTTGTAGATGATATTATTAATGCCAACACTATTTCAATATAACAGGGAAGGTGCTTCATTACTAATTAATAAATTATTTTAGTTTAATTATTTATTATTTCTATTATTATTGTACAAAGGATTTCTCGAATAGACTAAATCTCATGAAAATCAATTTGAGACATCACTTTCGGTGCCAGTCCTTTTTTTTTTTTTTTTTTTTTTTTCGTTCGAGCTTTCAATTGTATTCCATAAATGGATACCATTTCGAAAAGTCTTAATTTCTGATATTAATTCAAAATTAATATCAGAAGCCTTCTGTCTGAAGAAAAATGTGAATGATTCGATATTCTATTACAAAAAATTAAAATTTATTATTTAATTTTTCATTGAAAGATATTTATCGTCTAAAAATGAAAACTAATTTCAAATTTGTTCCCATTTTACAAAAAGGTGCACATAATTAATTTTACAGATCAAAATCCATAACACATTTTCTTTTTGGATTGAAAATAACCTCTTTTATGCTTTTTCTACAATAAGGTTTTTCCGAGTTAACTCATTAAAAGCATCTTTAATTTATTATGTGAAAACTCCCTGTTTCAGATTTTCAAAAAAAAATTCTGGAATAAATAAATGAAATGACTCATCAAATTCTAATTTTATTTCTATTTACGCAATAACTTCATTTAAATATTATATAAACTCAAAGAAACTTTAATATTTAAAATACGCGCAAGAAATGTGAAAAGATTTCTGCTATATCACCAAAACATACTTCAGTACGTACCTAACGACCAATGAGGAAAATAGAAAATTCTTTCCTCGCGTCTTGTTTTACGTTGCCTGGAAATGGGAATTAAAGTTCACTTCTATTGAGTTGTAAACTTCATCAGTCATTAAAAATGACCGATTACTCTTCAAAAATTCTGGCTGAATGAACGTGCACAAATCAATCTTTTCCAGTGGCACAAAAATTATTCACTTAGTGGTCTCTACATTACCTAAAGTGCCCAAGCGTGACATCGAAATTAATTTAGCCCTGTCACGTTTCAGCAGTTTCTCTCCTCCTGTCCAGAGTTCTCTAGATATCCGGCGTGAAGGAATTCAACGTTTATACAAAAATCCATCAGTTCATTTACTGTATAGAGTTTAAGGGTATTGAAGGAATGGGAGAATTTCAAGGAACTCAAAACTACTCACGCATCTGCTGATCTATAACGTTTTGCAAAAAAAAAAAAAAAAAAAAAAAAAAAGTAACAGAAATGAACCTAGAATTCTAAATTTTTTATGTCCGAATAATCAGAACTGATAAAGTTTAACAGTGTTGGAGTCAGAGTCTAAATTATTTAAAAACAATTTTATTTATTTCATAGTTTCTCTTTTCATCTATTAATCATCTATTCATTCATTCTATTCGTTAATCATGCTTTTAAAACGAAATTAATATTATTTACTGCTATAAATGGGTATTATTTTATGTACACATAAAAACTTTATAAATTATTATTCATTAATTAACTTGAAACTTAAAATTATTTATTCCTTTCCATTTAACATTCGTTCATAATACAAAATTATTTGTTCATTTATATAATACAGGAAACAAATAACCTGAGATTCTTCCTTATTATAAAAAATTGATTTAATTGATAAAAATGTATTATCAAATTTTAATATGAGTTCAATGGATACTTTCGAAATAAATATTTTATTTATTATTGAATTTAAACACTTCACGATCATGTATATAAATATAATTGTAACGAAATACGTGGAATAAATGTTAGAAAATGGGAATTGGAGGTATTCACTGAAGAGAGAGAGAGACTTATGCCGGAAAAAAAAATGTAGAATTCCTTTTATTTATTCAAAATGGGTTTTAAAGAATTTATTGCTATTCTTCAAGTAATCTGTAACTAGTTTATCAATAATTTGACATTTAAACGACACTTATTAAAATTTGTCAACATTCTAATAACCTTTTGCATGATTTTTAACATTCTAATAACTCTTACATTATTATTTAACCATATTAAAAACATTTTGTCGATTAAAGTTTTACAAATAACATTGAGTAATTTGGAAAACAAGCAAAAAAGAAATTATAGAAAAGGTAAACTGAATGTAACCAAATGAAAAAAAAAAAAAAAAAAAACTAACGTATTTCAAAAAACTCTTTAAAAGACTTATTGCAATGAAAAATTCTTAAATACAGCAAGCCTTTTAGCAATTAAATCATGTAAAATTAATATATCCATAATTTGTTTTTATTTATTACTGTAACTAAATCCAACAATATATCCATTGTCTTGTCTGCTTCCTTTTTGTCTCGTACCATACATTATGAAAAAGGAATCAAACATTTTTAATATAATCGATCTCTTGAATTGAAACTAAAAACAAATCATTCTGAAAAATAGGATTCGCGGCTCTAGCTTACGTGACGCCATCTGGATGCAAAAAGGCTCAAGTCAAATTTTAACAATTCTACTCGTGCAATTGAGTCACTAATTAAATACACATTTTCTGAGTTTTTAATTGAAATAATCATTTAATCACTGGTCTCTTAATTATTGAAATAATTAGTTTTTAAATCATTATATTTGTTTGAACATCGCTCTCCATAATTATTTTATAATTTTATTTCTAAAATGCTCGAATAAAATTTGATTTGATTTATATTGCAAAGAATGTTATCTCCTTTAAAATTACAGGATGTTTTCAAAATATTACAAAAGGACAACATAAAATCAATTATGTGGTTTATCCCTCTGTATTTTGAATTTAATTCTAGACAATCTCAACAACAATAATCGTTAAATATTCAAAATGTTTAATGGTTTTTATAATAAATGTTACACAATTACAGAAAAAATTCAATGTTAACTCACTTTTTCGTAAGATATTATCTCTCTTACATTGTTTCACATCGTACACATTAGCTTACATTGTATCGCCTTTGAAAACCGTAAAACTTAAAGAAAAAAAAAACATATAAATCTTGAATCCATTTTTTACAGTCTTTCCTCTAAAAAATGCTTGTAATAACACTTTTTTGAAAATAATATATAAAATTGTATCATTACTGTGTGAATGTACAATTATTTAAATTTAAATGCATATCGTATGTCCTATTTTTTTTTTTTTTTTTTTTTTTTTTGTAACAGTTCCACTTTACTATTTCAGAGTTTAATTAATTGATCCTTTTCCCTTTTTTGGTTCCTTTAAAAAAAAGCCAAAGTCATTCTGAAAAAATACAATTTTAAAACACCCGATTATGTTAATTTTATTGAGTTTATACATAGCTATTTAAGGTTCGATAAAAATTAGTTTCCCTTCAATTTATATCTAACTTTTGGGAGAAAAAATATCTGTTCCTTAAGAACATTACAAGATTGATGAAATAAGAAAATTTAGCTTTCTTTAATAAGAAACGTTTTATGGGAAACACTGCATAATAAATTATGTATCGTTTTCTTCTTCAATGCAGTAAATGGTATAATACATTCAAAAGTTTAAATCATAGAAATTGTAGTCATTACAAAAATCTAAATTTTACAATAAATAGAAAATCACCCAAATCACTCAAGGTATGAGTAAATACATAACACGTTTATATAATGCAACATATTTATAATTTTAAATATAATCACGCCATTGAAAAGTCCTATTATTTAGTCCACGAAAATTCCCACAATTTAACCTTTCATTGACAATCAATGACCTGGAACCTCGATTTCGAATCCGGTTGCATATTCAACGCAACAAAGTATTTTTCGTATTAATAATACGAATAATAGATTTCGGATCGTTCTAAGTCCATAAGCAGAAAATTGCAGTCTCCAGATAAATTAATTGAGGTTGCCATCATTAGAAGAGAGTGAAGACCAATTACACACAACTCCCTGTAGATAAAATAACACGCTCTTCATGTCGTAATGGGTTTGCAAAGTGTACTAGAAATCTCTGGTTAACTCTCACTGGCTTTTAATGGCCCGGATGAAGTTTTCCTCCGTTTGTGAAGCAGTTTATCAGGATTAAATGTATGGAAAAGAAAGTTTATAGAATCTTTTCCTGTGAGTTATCATTTTCCCTAAATAATGATAAATAATACTTAAAGAATTTAAAAGTTTAGAAGTCAAATCAAAGAAACAGAAAACTTAGATAGGTTTTTATTATTAATATGTAACGTGATGTTTTTAAAATTTTGCTACCCAAATTAAAAAGTTACCATTTTCCATTAGTTTTTTTTTTTTTTTCCAAGTTACATATTTATTGTTCTACGACTGATGTTTTATTGCGTATAGTATAGTTGTTAGTGTTTATTTTTCAATTGTTCCAACACTTGAAATTTAGTAATTATGTAAGTCAATTTATGGGAAAAAGTGTAAAAATAACATATAAAGGTAATTTAAAATTCTGTTATTCAGACAACTTCAAAAATGTATTTTTGATATTCATATATACATAAGAATTTAACTTAATTCCCATCAATTTCTCACTTAAATAATTTAATTTACTAAATTTGCCCATTCTCTCTTTTAAAAGAAAATGTTCATTCTTATTTTCTGATACGATTCTTTTTATCTTTTTAATTTATTTAATCACGCGCGCTTAAAATCTGCAGAATCAGTGTCTTCCTTCGGTCCAGACCTGTAGGCATGATCCCTATCAGAATTAAAGACTACACTTTATTCCCTGGAAGTCCTTCCATTCAGACCATGTGGTCTCTGATGTTTTAAGTGAATTTTCCCTTATATAAAAATAAAACCACAGCGAAAAACGCTCTTCTCTTACTCTTTCTCTCTCTTGTTCCGACACTCCGCTCTGATGATCATTTGAGATTTTTATGGTAGTTTCGCTTCGGTTATTGGTGGCCGAAGCCGGACTAAAGTCTGCTACAATATAATAAAAAAGTATTTTGGTAATGTATTGAATGTTTCATTATTGTTGAACAAACGTTTAAGTAAACTCATTTCATATCCCGATTGTAATGAAATTTCGTATGCAAAAACATTTGAACTGAACATGCAAATTATTAAAATTTGGTGTCCAATGAATGAATAGCGAGAGATACAGCGCATCGGAACTGCGCACTCAGAAGGTGTATATAAGAAGCGATTCTCAATCGGATGGTTAAATTTTCTGTTGCATTGCGATTTAGCATACCTTTCAACGACTGAAAAAATGCCTCGCCCCAGGATTCGAGCTCATTACGAGCAACTGTCAGAAAGAGGTCGTATCATTGGATTGAAAGAGACAGGTTGGGCAAATCGGAGAATCGCTCGTCATATGGGTCGAAGCGATGCGGCGATTAGAAGATTCCTACAAGAATGGGTGGACAAAGGCAGATTTAAGCGTCATGATGGTAGCGGTCGACCTAGGGCCATAGCAGATCGGGAGGACAAAGTGACTGTCAGATCAGCTGTCACAGAACCTGAATCATCGTTATCAACCATTCGACCCACACCCGAGTGTCCACCATGACCAGTCACAGACGGCTGATAGAGTGAAATCTATGCACGTAACGACCGCTACGCCACCTGCCACTCACGCCTGCACACTGTCGAGCCAGATTACAGTGGTGCTTGCCTCGATCAGGTGGGAATGATGCTGACTGGGGCTGACTAGTGTTTAGCGACGAATCCCACTTACAACTGTATCATGACGATCATCGAAAACGTGTCTGGAGACTCCCAGGGTAGCGTGCCGATCCTGCTTTCACTATTGCACGCCACACAGGCCCTCGACCAGGAGTTATGATCTGGGATGCCATTTCCCTTAATAGCCGGACCCCCTTTGGTCGTCATTAGAGGCACACTTACAGCCCAGCGGTACGTCGACGATATTCTGAGACCTGTTTTGCTACCGTTCCTTTGAAAAATAAGGCCAGTACCCTGGCCTTATTTTTCAGCAAGATAATGCCAGATCACATACGGCACGTGTTGCTATGAACTGTCTTACAGCTTGTCAAACTCTTCCTTGTCCATCCAGATCTCTCTCCAATCCAGCATGTCTGGGATATGATGGGAAGGAGACTGCATTTACCAGGGAATGTTGATAACCTAGCCCGACAATTGGAGCAAATTTGGGATGTAATACCGCAGGAGACAATCAGGGAGCTATATCACTCTATGTCACGTCGTGTGGCAGCTTGCATTCAGGCTAGAGGTGGGTCAACACCTTATTAAGATCGTTACTTTATAACTATGTAACTCTGAAATAAATCATTCCATTTTTCTGAAATTTTAATCATTTTCTATTCTGTATATAATTTTCCTATCGGACAACTCCATATATGAGTGTTTTCGGTTAAAATTTCAGAAAAATGGAATGATTTATTTTATATTGTTGTGTGTATATATATATATATATATATATATAGAGAGAGAGAGAGAGAGAAAGAGAGAATATTCAAAAATTTAATTAAATTTAAACAATATTAAAAATTAAATAAAAAAATTATGCAAAAAAGATATACATTTTTTGTATACGTATGTGTTACATATATATATATATCTTGTGTAGTTATGTCACATCAATTCATTTAAGTAAAGCTCTGGTTTTGATACATACCATTGCTTAACTATCACATTTCAGACATTGTGTAAAGGGTTAATTTCTGGTCATAGCGTCCAAATTAAGGAAATGTATTTTTATAGGTGCAAAAAATTGTGTCACTTTCTGCCCTTTTTAATTTTGAAAACATATTTTTACTCAATTTGTAAAGCCTTTTTTATGGGGGTTTTCCCAAGTCATTTACAAATTTTTGAAAATACATTTATTAAATCATGAACACCAGAATCAATTCAAATTCAGTTTCTTCTTGGCCACTGAATCATTCGAGAACACTTGCTAAATACTTAGATTTATTACAATGCTGAAGAGAACTGATAATTTAACAGAACATTATTATAATTATTAATGATACCAATTAAGTACTGTATAATATTATTTTTGGTTTTATTTTTTCATGTCCCTTAGGCAGCGCTTTACAGACTATTTTCAAAAAATGATATTTCACAACTATCAAGGGCCCTACTAATAAACCATTCACCGTTTCTCAGCTTTATTCTCAAAATTACTCTCCCCATTAGATATTTTCTTCTGAAATTTGTAGTAAATATTAATTTACTAAGCTTAAAAATTCAAATGTTTTGATGATACTATTAAAAACAAAGGTAAACTTTAAAAATAAATACAAACAAAAGCTGAAGAGCAGTATAAAAAATAAACTGCGAAACGTGCAATTTTAAAGCATATAAAGGAAATAACGGAAACACAACATTCTCACTATCTCTGTAACGTTGAAATGATCCAGTTTAGGGAACATTTTTTAAATTCTGACTGATAGTACAATCACAAATTTTTATGTGTGCGTTTGTTACATTGTTATTATTTTTAATTACAGATTTTATCAAGCAATTTATTCAAAAAAAAAAATTACGGATTAAAATTCCGACTAATTTTCATCGCTTTGAAACTTTTTCATAAGTAACTCCAAATATGATTTTTAAAAAACTGAAAACTTAAAATTTTTAAAAACACTCTTGTTTAAAAAATAATAACAATGCAATAAATGCACACACAAAATTGGTGAATGCACAAAAAGTCTTTTTTTTTTTTTTTTTTTAGTGTTTCTTAAGTGACCCCTTTATAAAAGTCAAGACTTGAGAGGTAGTATTCGTACATTAAAATATTCTTGAAAAAGATTGTAATTCCATATCCCCATTGATAAAGAATATATATATATATATAATCTTTTAAACAAATAGGCTGAAAATAAATATATCTTAAGAAAATATTTAATCTCTGAATAGCTTTATGTTGTTTAACTATTTCAAGTGGGACTAGAGAAAAACAACCTAAAGAAACATTTTTAAAACAAAAGAAAGAATATATATGTCCTTAGTTAAGGTTTTTAACATTAATAAAACTTCAAATGTCTATCAATATTCAACAGTCTACTCAAATTACTGATTCCCCACATTTTTGAAAATAGTAATTGACGTAACTTTCTTTCAGATGATTTAGTCACTCTTATCATACGAGCGTTAGTGAGAAAAAGCACATCTTCAACAATTATGTTTGCTGTCACTTATCATTTCTAATTTTGTTTGATTTAAATGACAAGGTCGTTTTTACGAAACACGAAGACTTAAGAAGTTTATAAGTGCTTTCAGCACAAATATTGCTTAATTCAACGCTTCTACACATCAGTGGAATATTCGAGCTGTCAGCAAAAGCAAAATCATAAGAAAAATCTGTAATGAAACGTCACTTCTCGCAAAATAACATCAATTTAAAGCTGCCAAGACGTGTAAAACTTAACACAGAATTTCTTTATGAAAGGATAAAGATTGTTGAAGGCGAATTTCTTTCAGCTAAGAAAATAAGTAAACATCTAATAAAAATTTCATAGCATACATTCTACGATTATAAAAGGTTGGCATATAATAAATGTAATCACATTAATTATTTACATTTATGAAATAAAATTATATATAATATTATATTGTCACCTGTAAAAATAATCTATATTATTAACAATCCTTTTTTTCCAGAATATATGTATTGCTATCGAATATTAAATTTTACTTTTAATTTTAACTGATAAAATATAATTCTATATTTCAGGTGAAATTGAGTGAAACTTTTTTTTCTCCCTTATTTTAAAAATTCTTAATAATATAAGCATTGTAAAACTAAATGTAAGCATTGTTAAGTATTCCTTGTGATGGAGTAGATAAGAGAGAAAAAAAATCATGTTGAAATACAGATTGCATTACAAAATGATTCTACATGTATTCGACAAAAAAAATTGTAGTGAATTATTCTCAATATAGTTCCCATATTAAATCACAGGTAACTATTTAATCAGTCTCTTTCTTTCTCTCTCACTCACTCCATTTCTGCTCGATTCCAAATTTGAGTATACTCGTACATTAAATTTTAATCCTAATACTCTTACGTATAAATCTTACAAAAATTGAGCTTACAGAAATATTTATCACATGTATTTGTGACTCGCATTAGACTCTAAAGTTTATATCTTGTACACTATATTCCGAACAAAATATCTAAGAAATATTAAATAAATAAATATTAATGAAATAAGTTTTTTTGCCATATTTTTTTACCATATACCGTCTTTTTTCTACCGAATAGCATAATTTTTTAGCTATGTAATCAATCTTCCGTAAGTGAATACGCCGTTTAAATGGGTAAATTATTTGCATTCTTAACCTGCTATAAATACTTATAATGAAAAAGTAGGATACTACTCTTATATAAGTGGATAAATCGCTTAATTTTCATGTAACTTAATCGCAAATATATATTTTATAAGCTTAATCATTGTTCTAAGTTAACATAATATAAAAAGTATTTCTGCTTAGAATAAAAAATGATAAAAATATTTTCAAAAAAGAATTGCTCGTATCCCCCTTAGAAGAAAAATGTATCTATATCATGCTTAAAATTAATTCTATGTCTAGTTTAACACAACAATTCAAAGTACATTGCAATTCATAAGAGTAATAATTTATTACGTACTTGAAAGGTAACATGAAGGATCCAACCACAATTTCTCAAGTTCTTGCTTGATTCCTGACACTTACAAAACACATACGATTACAATTATATTAATAATGTACTGACACGTCACAGAATCTTTGCTTTGAATTTTGATTCATGAATTATAGTATTCTTGACTCCCTAAAAATAATCTTGTTCAAATACTTAAATTGATATCCTTTTTTTCAGAAGAAACTATTAGTATCGAAAATTAAGAAGCGTTTTCAACAGAATAGCACTTATTATTTAGACATTTTAACTAAATCAGGTGAAAATTTTTAGATGATGTTGATAATAAAGCTGAAAATGACGTGTGAAATGTCGTGGATTTTACCCTTGCCATTTCTCAACTGACATGAATTAAACACAAAAACAGATTTTTAAAAATCACTTCACTGTTATCAGTTGGTAACTAGAGTTTTCTAGGTTTCTGCTACTTTCAAACAAAGACGAGTTCCTCGGGGAATGAGCTTCGATGAGGCGACCATACATTTTTTTTTCTCAGTCGTATCAAAATATTTTTACTTCATTTATACTGAACTGCATCTTACCAGCAGTTCATAATGTAACTTTTATACCATATGAAAGTGAATGAAACCTAAACGAATGTTTTTCATAAGCAAATAAGATAAAAGTAAGATCCGAAAACGTAATTCATATTAGTATAGAAATTATTCCTTCATATATTTAGATTCTCAGCCTGACAGAAGATAATGCCGAACAGCATCATCGATTAGACACGCCAATTATATCATAAAAAACACCTTTTTGAAAGACAAAAGTGGTTTGTTTTATAGATTTACCGAGAGTAATATATTAACTTCCAAAAGTTAAGATATAGTCAGTCTTCGTATTTAATGTGAAAACAAAGGAACATAAAAAACATAACATTTGGAGTGACATTGTTTAATAACCTAGCACGAAGAAGAAACATAAGAGCTGTTGGTGATTGACCTTGTAATTTTGAGTCTCGATCAAGCGACGCGGACGACATCTGAACTGGCACCTCCTTCTCTAAACTTCCACACCACGCCAACGGGAGGACATAAAATCTCTGCCAGATTTAACATAAAATTTGGACGAATTTTGCTTCAAATAGCGTTTTGTTAAATTTTTACACAATTTTATCATAAAACTAATTAAATTTTAAAAGCATGATTAACAGATAAATAATTACATTTTTTTTTTTTTTTTTAAGAAGTCTACTGTTTCATTAAAAAAATAAATCACCGATATTTGCCGAAAAATTTAAGAAACTGCTTTTTTTTTTCTAAGAGTGTGTCCACCCTTACTTATAAAGCATTGGCGGTATACCCTTTCCATGTTATCTGCTATGTTGTCGAACACAGGAATGGGAAGCAACGTCCATACATTAGAGAAACACTTATTTTAGTTCATTTAACGACCTCGGAGGAGTAATTTTATCGACCGAGGAAATCTCAAAGATGATCTACCGGACTAAGTTTCAGAGATCGAGCAGACCATTCAATTCGTTTTATACCTTGATCGTCAAGATGTTCATCAACAATTGTAGTTCAATGAGCCCCTAGCAGAGTTCCATCTTGAAACATATAGAGGTCGCTGTGAGTACCCAGAGAGATTCCAGCCCAAACCTTAATTCCTTCTCCTCTATAACTGTGTCTTTCAACAATGTTAGATAGATAGTATCTGATGCCTTGTTCTTTCTAGATCAGCACGCGACCTGAATCACCCGCAACGTGTCGGGACTTATCTGTAAAGAGAACAGAAATCCATTGCTTTCTAAATAAGGTAAGGTGATCTCTTTTCCAATGTAAATGGGTGCTAATTGTCCTTGATTGAGAGGGATAAGCACGAAGGGTCATCGTTCATAGAGTTCTTTACTGTAAATACATCTGCGAACTGTAGTAATAAATACTGTCTTTCCAGCTACTGTACAATGCTTCAAAATGAGCCATGGCTTAATAACGTTCTTGCTCCACTTTCCGACACAAAAAAAATTGAAAGAGATCTTACATAAATGTTATTACTCGTGGGTGGCCTAAAACAGATATTATTAATATTTACTTTTCGGATTCAAACTAATCATAGAGTCTATGTACCACACAACGAGAGACAATAAGAAGCCTAACAGAATCACACTCACAACTTCTGATAACCTCAATTTCATTCATACGAATAACCACCGTTTTAACGCATCGGGTAAACATCTTTTAAATTATAGCCAGATATACTTGTATCTTAGCAGCAACCAGTGAAGATCAACAATCATAAGAGATTCCACTCAAATTTCAAAAGAGGGATACTCAGAATTTCTTCCGAGTGCTATATAAATATCCAATTCCTCCACACACAAAAATAGTGGAGGGTGTAATCGTTTCCAAAGGTTTTATTGATGCTACTTATGATCATTCATATAAATCATATTTTTTACCTTCAATTTTATTCATTTGATGGTGAGCGTTATAAAACTGGTTTTACCAAAACTTTTGGAAGCTTACAATTTTAGTTTTATGTATATGACATATCGGCTGATAATGAATTGTCATAGTATCTATTGTAATAAAATTAGTTTAGTTTAATTTTTTTATTAACGTCGCACTAGAAGTAACACGCGGGCTATTGGCGACGTACCTCGTAATTTTGAACCTCGGTCAAGTAACGAGGGCGACACCTGAGCTGGTACCCCTTCTCCTAACTTCCACACCACGCCAACGGGAGGGTTTTGGGCCCCGACAGATTTAACGTGCATCAGCCCCGGCTACACGGCGGGTCTTTGGTAGCCAAGGATCGAACCCGTGACTGAACGAAAACTGCCGGTCACGAATCCGAAGCCATGGCCACTAGGCTACCGCGGCCACCGTATCTATTGTAAATGTAAGAAATCTGACAATAAATTGATAGCTGTTGTCGGACCCGGCACGTGTGGTTATAACAGTTGTCTTTGAAGTACTTAATAAATTTATATTTGTTATGAACTGTAGTGTTCAATATAAACTTTACATAAAATGATAGAATATCTTGCATTTATTATTACAAATTATATGAGATTCGTTCGATATCCCCTTTGATAACTAAACTTGAAAACTGTGCGGAATACTTGTACTATAAAAGTCCTTTTTCTCCATTGTTTTTTTTTATATTCAATCAATGAAAAAATTCTTGAGTTAAATGAGGAATAAAGTGATTAAGTTTCAACTGGAGAATATGAACGTTTTTTTTTTAAGTTGAATAATATCTTGTACTCACAAAAAGAACCAAATTTCTTTAAAATAAATAATTTTGAAACTCGAATTGAGGAAATTAAACCGCAAATAACAAATCCTTATCGTGATGCAACAATAATTTTAATTAAACAATTTACCATCAAGAACATATTTATATCACTTAGTACAAGGGAATATCGAAAATAAAAAGAACTCTAATCGTGAAGTAAGTTACAGGTGGCTTGGTTTTGGTTTATTGAATTCTACAGTGAGTTGCTGATGTCAATGATATATGTGATAAATCTAGTGAGTGATTGACTGTTAGGATTTATGACACAAGAGCCAAATGTGGCTAAGGGTGCATGAAACATCTATTTAAACCGGAGACAGAAAAAAAAAAAAAAAAAAAAAAAAAAAAAAATTTTAAAAACCCCTTTAAAAAAAAAAAAAAAAAAAAAAAAAGAATACAAGGGTAAAACATTCAGTTGACAAAAAAAGGATCAATAAATAGAAATTTATCGCAAGGGTATCCTGAGGGCACGCCCCCATGTTAACAAAAACAGTAAATTGCATGGGAAAGAAAAAGATCACTAAGGTACCTCGAGCTCATGATTTCGGTAGATAGAAGATAGTCCAATGAGAGGGAGATAAGTCAAGAATAATTTGTTTCTATTAATATCGAACTCGGGCTTTTCTTCCTGAAAGCGGAGACGGACTGAGGTCAATCTCGAAAAAAGTGAAATCAATCTTACAAGGGAATAAATACAATGTGACATAAAGAAAAGAGCCAATAAATACGAGAAGCAGAATGAAAGGTTGTTTATTAACATCGCACTTAAAAGCAACACAAAGACTATTGGTAACGGACCTCGTAATTTTGAGCCTCGGCCAACTAATGAGACCCACACTTGAGCTGACACCCACCAAACCAAAGGGAGGACTTGGAGCCTCGAAATATTTAACGAGCATCAACCCTGCTACATGGTGGGTCTTAAGCGGCATCAGGACTCGAACCCACGTCTAGATGGGAATAATGTCAGCGGTGAGATCGCGGCCATTATACTTGGCATAGAAAAATCCAGGAAAATTCTAAAGCAATTACACTGAGAATGGTGAAGCAATCGCCGGAATTAGAATCATAAATACTGCATAATGAACCCTCAACATCTTCTTCCAAAGTAACGATTACTTCATTATTTAGCCATGGTAGCCAAACACTCACAGTATAGATTCGTAGTCAACTATGTTAATTGAAATGTAGAACAGAGTCTCAATTCCATCGAGAACTTATCATTCTGCATAATGCGGCTACTACACGTTAAAGAGAACTAAATCTCCAAGTCCTCGCATCATGTGGTGATGGTTAGGACAGAGAAATACCATGTCAGATGTTGTTCTCTCCACTTCTGTGATTTCAAAACTACAAGGTACATCACCAACAGTTGTTATAAAGAGAAAGGAATGGTGTTATAAAGAGAAAGGAATTAAAAAAAAAAAAACTTGTTTCACACACTTTTGTAGTACAAACCTCGAATGATTTTTTGTTATTTGCATAAAGTAAATAAGTTGTTTTAAAGGCCATTGAGAAAAGTCCAGGATGAATATATATATATATATATATATATATACCGTATTTTTTCGAATCTAAGCCGCCATCGATTCTAAGTCGCCCCTCAATTCTTAGTATGTCTTTGTGAAAAAATAAAAAAATATATATGTAAAAAGGTTTAACGATATACTACCTTACGAAGTTAAAAAAATTTTTTAATGAGAACTAATGAGTAAGCAATAATTCAGTTGTTTTACCAGTAATAAAAACTTTTACCAGTAAAATACATACGGTGAACTTGTAATTGCTCTAACCGACATTATCATGTTTTTTAAATGACTCGTCACTCCCACTGTCACAACTGACGCCGGCGTCGCCATTTTTCCACACAGTGTCGTCTTCCGTGCCATCCAATGCATTTGTTATGCAACATTTTTTAAAAGAATGTATTATAGTCTCATTGGAAACTTTTTTCTAGGCAACAGATATCCATTCTGCAATTTTCGAAGCACTTGCCCTCTTGATTTTCCCGGAAGTATTTAAAGGGTGGTTTTCCAAATGGAACCAGTTTTCGTATTCTGTTTTTACGTAGTCCTTCAATGGCTTATCAATGCTTACAACAAGCGACTGAAGCTGGCTTTTCATACCACTCGGGTTTATCACCAAATCACAATTGTTTCGTCTAAGTTTCTTTTTAGAGAGTCCATTAAATGACCTTTAATCGCGTTCATGATAAGCCTGTTTCGAGGAATCCGAAGAGCTCCTGGTCTTTTATTCAACCCTGAATTAGCCCAAACTTCCATAATTTTGGCAATCATCTATCCGTTTTTCTGAGCTTACATCTTTGGGAAAATTTCGTTTCGGGGCATAAATTTCTTATATCAAATACGGAGGTAATTTATGGCCGTCTTCTATAACGTACAGTATTCCAATGATAAGTTGTTTTTCATATCCTGTAATCAAGATTTTCACCTCTTTCAAATTTCATATCAAAGTATGGGGGAGGGGTCATCCGCGTTTCCAATGTTCTTGAATTCCTGCGCATGTCTTGTCCATAAGCCGATGACGTGTTTGAAATTGCACAAATTTATCTTCGAAATCTGTAGGAAGTTTTTGGTAGATTGAAGTTCTCCATCTCAAAGAAAATTCTTCCCTTCTCACAAATTTTTCTCTTGGTGCTTTAAAATTCTCGATTCTAAATTTATGAATGGCTTATTTTGCCTTTCGTTGCAGCATTTGTATTGTAACTGGCAATGCTTTAGATCGAGCGTCACAGGCAAATTGAGCAACACTATCATCTACTTCAGGATATCTTCCTTTTTTGGTTCAGTGAAAAACATTGTTGAAGATTTATAAGCTAAATTCATATTACGTTGTTAACGCCATCGACACATATTTGTTTCTGGCCATTGCTCTGTTTCACTTTTCTTCTGCGTATAAAATCGTCTTCATTTTCATACTTGCGTCATAGTGAACTCATCTTGATGCTATTACCGACCCAATATCTTTGATATTTAGGAGGTTAAAAAAGCGTATACAAAAAAGTTCCTAAATATGTGCAGACAATGAAGTTCAGATAAGATAAACTGCGGAGTGTCATGAGTCATCGATGCAGGTGGCCATAATGGACGATTACATTTTTGCATTTGAAAGGAGGGGGAACTCAATTTCCCCCATCCGACTAATTTTTCCGCCTTCTATTCTAAGCAGCACCTGATTTTCAGTAGCGTTAACATTGGGGGGGGGGGGGGGGCTGTTTAGAATCGAATAAATACGGTATGTAATCCTAGGACATAAACTACCCCTCTTTAGATTTTAACAACAAACATAACGTGATACTTGTACGTCAAGACTAACTGAGACGAGTTTAGTTAATTTTTTATTAACGTCGCACTAGAAGCAACACGAGAGCTATTGGCGACGGACCTCGTAATTTTGAACCTCAGTCAAGTGACGAGGATCCCTGAGACGAATAGATATACCTTTTCATATATATATATGGATCATATCCCACAAGGAAAACAGAATAAGGCTAAAGGAAATGTTTAAATGCTTACGAAAGACACCATCCATAGGTGCCACTCAAATAAATTATTCTATACAAGTGTACACATAGTTTCTCAAGTTAGTTATGATTTAATGAAAAAGGCTTCACATTAGGAATCAAGGTTAATCCAGATGCAAACCCAATCTCGTTGTTCTAGCAACTCGACCCCAGAAACAATGTAATAAAAAACAATAATTTTGCATCAATGTAAACTGAAAAGACTTATATCTAAGTCGAAATAATTTAACATCATTCTAAAGCTACATAATGAGAGTAATGACTTAACAGTTATTTCAGTTCATGATATGCCAGAAAAAAATATGAGTTTGATTTTTAAGAAAATCATGGATGAGAAAAGATCTAGTTCGACGTCTTCATAACGATAAAGAGCGGATCTAAATCTCATTACAGTGTAGCAAATTTTACAATTTTAATGCTTATTTACAATTGTAACTTTTGAATCCAACTTAAATTACGTAATGCAAACTGAGTTTAGATACAGTAACGCAACACGAGAGTATAGATATAGTTACAACCAACCACAGCGATAAAAAAAAAAGTAAAAATTTCATTAGCGAATAGAAAATTTGCAATAAAAAATTTTGACAAGCAAACAGGGATTTTCCACTATTCAAAAGTTTCCATTGTTCCACTTAAATTAGCCTAGGTAATTGCCAGCATCACATCTCAACATTTTTTAATGTTGTTTCTCTAACCACTTAAATTGGTTAATAAATAATTAAATAAAACCCTTATATATATATATATATATATATATATATATATATATATATATATATAAAAAATACGAATATATCTTATACTTTAATATGTTGAAACTACTTAACCTGAACATCTTTATCACAAACAAACTCACTTACTATATGTTAGTCTTCTTATTGAAGACATTTTGCATTCATAATTTAAATTATTTAATACCTATTACATTTTTACACAACAATCATGTTAAAATATCTAAGTTATTTTACCCAACCTGTTTGTCTTTTCCTCACAGCAAAGAATCACTTTGTGTTCCTGTATTTTGATTTTGTTAACCAACTTACCTTGTTTGTCTTCTCCGCGATTATGACAATCAATTTTTTTTTTTTTTTTTTTTATGTATAAAACTAGAGTGAAAAAGGCTCTTTCCCGGGGTGAAGCCGATTCTTGTGTGCAAATCCTTGTTGGTCCCCTTGAGTGATACCAATAGCCCTTGTGCTCCTTTTAAATGTGACATTAATACTAAAGTACCCGATTTAACTCATATCCATTTGAAATCATTAATGATCTTTTTTTATCCTGTGAACTTTGTCTAATTGAAACAGCTCTTACAAAAGGTGTCGATAAATATTTTACTTTCTTATTATGAAGAATTTAATATGTTATAAAATATGCTTAAAGTTTACATTATTCCATAAATAAAAAAAATTAAATTCAGGTGCAGTAAACTAGGTAAACTGAGGTACAGTAAGTGCTAACAGCAAAACTATTTTTTTGGTCCCAGATAAAAAAAAAAATATATCACACAGTTAAAGTGTTCATTTAATTATTGAAATATCCTATTGGTATTAAACAATATAAATATTATTGATTACAGTATTCATATATATTTACTACTTTCCTCTCACATTAATATAAAGCAATTTCAATTGTCCATTCTGTAATTATATAATATGTTAATAATGTTCTTACTTCAACAATTCCATTCATTTGTATATATAATTAACATGTTTCAAATAGTTAAAAAAATATTTCAAATATTTTTTCTTAAATATTTTAGGAACGGTTAAATATTTTAAACACTACATTTCTGTAGCATAAAACTGTTTTAATGAACATCATCAAAACTCAGTTTTGTTCCAATAGTATGATAATATTTCTATTTAAAATACAATGCCAGAGAATTTAAGTATTCATTTCAAAAATATAAAAGTATTGAATTTCAAAATGCATCTATATTAATTAAAATACATTAATAGATATAAATATATTCAGCCAGAAAATTAAAAGGAAATGGCAGAACTTCATGAATTAGACTGCTTCTGTTGATAGTTATTTCATTCACACTCATAAATATTATCACTAAAAGGAATTTAAAGACATTATCAAATATTCCAGTACAAAATCAATATTGCCATCATGATAAAGTGCAAATTACATACAGAATATTTTATTGCTTTGTTATGGTTATATCAATTTCACAGATTTTACAAACCATTATAAGAACCCCGCTGACAACATACAAAACCAATTTTTTAAAAAATGTAATGCTTTATAGAGTTTCTAAAAGAACTCAAATATATATTTAGACAAGAATCTAATGATAACTTTTAAACAATAAATGCTCATAAATTTATACTGTGTCTTCAACCTGCTTGACTTATAAATTTAGATACAGGTATAATTTATTTAAAATTTAAACATATATTTTGATTTAATTTTGTGACATGATAAATCTAATAGCTATAAAATATATATTTCATTTTTAGAAATTTAATTCACTGTAATATCTTATTTAAAATATGCATATAATCTATGAAATTGTGATATATCCAATTTATAAAACTAAAAAAAAAATCTTTTAAAACACCCAAAATTTACATGTACTTTAATATATATATATATATATATATATTAAAGTACACATGTAAGTTTTGTGCATTTGTAAATGTACTAAATTATTTTAAATAATATATGATGCATTAACTTAATGAAAGAAACAACTCAGTGAGGAAGAGAATAAGATACTTAATTTAAATAGAAATAAAATTCCTCACTTTTCAATATTTTTCACAGTTTTTCTCAAGCAAAAATTGTTCTGTTTAATAATTGTTGCATCTAAAAAGACAATTTAAAGTTAAAAGTACAATATAAAAGTACAAGAACTTTTTAATACAGTTTTCTTACACACAAAAAAACTATGAGAGGAAAAGAACAATTTAGAAAAATAACTAAAGTTTAAATCATTGCAACTTATTTTCGAAACAAACCTTCTTTATCACATAATACTGGAAATATATTAAATTTTAACATATCCTTAAAGATAATCCTTGCTTTATATATCCTTAAATTAGATTATAATATGCAAAATAAACAAAATAAACAATTACCAATGAATTTCAGATTTAAAAAATTAGTTGATATAAATTAGGATGAATTTACCAAAAATTATACTAAAGCAACCTTTAATTAATCTTACAATGTTGAAATATGTCACATTGCAATGTTCATAAAATATAACTGTGACTCACAAAAACAAAACTGTTAATGTGTTAAGAATTGTTAATTGTGTTTAGAGCTATGTCAATCTCATTCAAGCAATTAGAGTTTAATTAACAATATTTACACAATAGTATGTTAGCAATAAAACTTTTAATTAAGTTCATGTTAGATTAGGCAGATATCAAAGCTGAATCATCTCTTCTTAACAAAGAGTTTTAATCCTTGTAGGATTATTCAAGCAGTAATTCTTTTCTTCCATATAAATAGTTAGGTATAAAAAAAATCAACTTCTGTACTACAAACCCACTATACTTCCAAATAGAATAACCCCAGCTTTCAAATCTAATTAGATTGGTAAAAATGTATTGAACATGTTTCAAGCACAATAAAATTTTGTTTTATTTCAATTCACCTCAACAGAGAAAATACACAATTAGCTTAATAGTTAAAAAATATTAAATTGACTTGTGTATTTAATATTTACAATACAAGCCAAAAAAGCAAATTTGTTTCCATATAAGTAGCTCAAAAGAAAAAAATTTAATAGTTTGAATAAAATATCCAACATTTTAAATTTGTGCATTTTTAGAAATATGTATGTATTCAGGTTTAATAATTGTAAGAGCAAGTTACATATTAATAATAAATGCAGATTTCATAGATTTTTAATTTTCTGCAAGTAAATTATGTCAGTAAAGTATATTTAAAATAACAGAAATCTACTAATTCATTATTTTGATACACTTATGCCATAAGAAGGAAATTTTAAAAATTGTGTGTGAATTAAAACAAAAAAGTACATAAAACACCTTAAAAAATTTCTAAAAAATTTCACTAGGAAAAAATTCCTATCATCTTTATTCTTATACCTTCTGAAACATTCTCCTTTCATATACAAACTTAAAAAAGTTCTTAAGGATATTCACAACTGTTTTAAATTATTACAACAAATCTACTGCCTACACTCTTCTACAAGAATAGATACAAAATGAGTCAACATTTTATAAAAAATTGCTTCATGTTGTATTTTATGAATGGTAAACACCAAATCCTTTTAATACGTTATACAAATGTAAAGACTACACTTTAAAAAATGTCAAGAATTTTTAAGTAAAAAACATTAGTTCTCCCCCCCCCTTTAGTATATTGTAAATTCATTATTTATAGAACTGATTATGCACTTGAATGTAACTCAATTAAAATCAGGAACACAAATATATTTAAAAAAAAGAAAACATTTATTCATTTATGAAAAAACATAGCTAAATAAAATCAACCACAAAAATGCTTCACTTAGTCATTTTAGCCTTGCAAATGCATATAAAAATCGTAAAAATGATGAACACTAAGAGGCAACAAAATAAGATTTAGATGTTAGTACCTAGTACCTAGAATAACTGAACAACTTTTATACATTCAGAGCATTTGTTTTTTAATGTGAAACATCACAACATACAAAATTAAAATACAACAAACAGTCAGTCACATGAAGATAACTAAAACCAAAACGGTCTCCAAATGCAACAGAAGAAATTATGATAAGAGTGATTCCACACCATCAAAATGAGAATGAAGTAAAAACCCTGAAATGTAAAAAAAAAAAGTTACAATAAGCACAAATATGCAAAAATAATAATAATAGATAAATAAAAATCATTTAATAATAGGTTAAGATTAACTAATAATACATACATATAGAAGATTTTTCAATTTAATAACTTTAAATGGTTGGAAATTTAATATATGCAGAGAGACACAATGTAATTAAAAACTAAGTTTAACAATATATTCGAGAAGGAATACAATATTAAACTTATAAAGCAAGCAAGAATTAAACAAAATTTAAATAATTTTAGATTCAAAACTACATTTCTTAAAAGATTTGGCTTTAAACCATAAAAAAAAAAAAGAAGAAGCATTTGCTCGCAAAATGAAATACTTAATAAACTAAATTATTTGCAACATTTTCAGATAAAAAAAACTGAACTTTACTGAAAAAATTACTCTTGTAATATTTTAACTATAGCACCACATACTTTAAATTTAACTCAACATTTATAACTGAAATTTTTTAAATCTTCAATATGAAAAATTATTTGTAAAATGCAACCCATAAGAATCACACACACTTGTTCCCTTTCCCTAATTTAGTATCAAACATAAATAAAGCTTTTAATCATATTCTGATTAATACCATTAATCCTATATCTAAAATAAAACAGGTGAAAATAACAAAAGCAAGGAGGAACTCTATTTAGTTTTATCAATGGATTTACATATTTAAATTCATGCAAGCAATGAGATACACAGGGGAAAAAAATTTATATATTGAATAAACAATTTTTACATAAATGACTTATTGCCATAAAATTATTTAACAATGCACTTCTATTAGATCTATGGTATTCTGTTAGGTCTACGGATTAAAACTTTCAGGCTTAATATCTTTCATAAACGAAAATTAGCTGAAAGATTTCTTTAACATCACAGTAATATTAGACATTCGTCTAAAAATGACAATATAATTAAACAGAACTTTTGAAAATGCAACCAAGTTGTTCTATTACCAAGAGACAAAAACCTAATATTAAATAAAAATTTCCAAATCAGGTTAAAAGGAAGTGAGAGAAAGGGGATTTAAATCAACTAAGCTCATTTTGGTTTTTAAACATAATTAGTCACTTAACAGCTAAAATAAAATAATTAGAATACAGAAGGGGGGAATCCAAAAGTTTTTTCCCCTTAATTTATGTTCAAATGCAACAGCATAACTTACACTTAAATGGCACAACTGCCAAATTTAAGTGAGGGTAAGAAGAACATAAGGATACAAAAGTTTTCATTCCTCACAAGACAAATCAACATTCATTTTTTTATAATACAAGAAACAGGATTAAGAAATGCTTTAACTTAATCAAATTATTTTCATTCCTTAAAAATAGCACCTATCTGAAATTTTATTAAAAAAAGCCATTGAAAAAGTTATTACTATTTAATATGTGGCAGCAAACAGTAAATTTCATACATGAACTACTTTAAAAGTCTCTTGAAGAAATGATGTCTCCCATTTCCTGCTCTCCATCATATTATCAATAAAGAATAAATTTGAGTTTTAAAATGAATGCTGTTTCAACCATGACTACCAAATAACTTAAGTACATTTAGATGTATCTTGGGGGGAAAACTAAACATATATATATATATATATATATATATATATATATATATATATATATA
>BMAW01039077.1:778839-890743 GCA_019974015.1 Nephila pilipes
ATATATATATATATATATATATATATATATATATATATATATATATACACAATGGATAAGGTAAAAAAGCATAGAACTTCTGTCATAGTTATGGCTGGAAAAATAATACCAATATTCTGAGTAATCTATTTATTTGCCATTCAATGAGGAAGAGAGAATGTTGTCAAGAGAGCAGTGGACTTGTGTCAACTTGCTTTTGTAGATAAAGCAAAAGAGTGATAATATTTACATCCTGACAATTTGAAGATGCCAGATGTGTAGTTTTGCTCTCGTAGCTAATGCGAAAGAGAAGGGAATTCACCTTGCTTAGAATTTATATGCAAGGATTTCTTCAGGACTTTGTGTGTGTTTGTATGTTCATCTAGACATAATACATCATAAAATAAATATAAAGTTCATATGACCAAACGTAAAATTTGAAAATTTAGATGTTTCACAAAATTTAACATTTCGAAAAGGATTGTTATCATGTGATAATGAAATTCCATTACTTATACAGAACACTGAAAAATTTTATATGCATTTGTTGGAATGATATATTAAAAATCATCTGATATCTTTAGCATTAATGAAATAGATATGTAAATTTTCTTCTCTTCATTTTAATTTTTAAAATCTGGGTTTAAACAAAACGATGTTTTGTGCATTGTTTTCAATCCTACAAAATGCAACATATACAATTATGAAGCCTATTTTAAAACTTTAAAAATTTGTTCTTATCATTTAAAAATTTTTCTGGCACAGAAATAAATTTAACACATATGTATGGATTAAAATACAGATTATTATTCATGATAGATTTGTAAAACCATTAGATTATGCTCACAATTCTCATTTCAATAATGAAACATAATACCAACTGTACTAATTTACAACATTTTTATGAGTATAAGAACACCAAAAAAGCTTCATGACAGCTTTAAATTAAACAGAACAAAAAAAAAATAGCAAATGAGAATTGATAATAAGCACTATAGATATTTTAGTTGCTTATTTTTTAATTGAAGGAATTAAAAGAAAAAGCTCATGATCAAAAGAGCTAAGTAGCATGGATACAAGCACTCAAAACAGTCCTGACTTAATTCATACATTCATATAGTTGTAAATGAGTTTACAATTAAATATTTTCTCTGGTCTTTACCCAATAATAAACTAGTAAATTTAAAATCTAACTTTTTTAAAAGATTTCATTTTACAATCATTGTGTCTTTAAGCCAATATACAATATTTAAACTACATTAATACAAATCATCTTTCTTCTCAAAAAATAAAATAAAATAATTACACAAAAGCATTGGTTAAAGCAAAAAATATAAGTACTTGCATTTAATTTTAAAACATTATTTCACATCACAAATTTAACTGAAATGTCAAGATTTCAAAAAATATAATAGTTATGGGTATAGTATATAATACGAATACACAACACTTTTACAGGAACTCTTCAAACTGTGATAAATATTCTTAGATCTTACTATAAAAGCAGCTGATTCTATCATTTAAAATTTACTATTCATATAAAAAATTTACATTAGTCTATGTCATACTTGTATAATAAGCTAGTATTAATAATTCACTAAAGATAAATTATTTTGTTTCCCTATTTAATACCCCATTCAAGAAACTTTCAACAGATCATTTAAAACTGTTGATTTTTTTAAGTAAAATCTTAAATTCAATTCTAATTGGTCTTGAATAGTAAAAATCAGGAGTCCAATTAATTTTGATATCATCTAAATGTCAAAATTCATGTACATATCTTAAGTCAACATGGTAGCATAAATATGTTGACTTAACATATGTACCTTAAAGTCCAGAAGCCTGACGCCCATTTTTTTTTTAAAATCAATATTGGGAGAGTGGTATGAAATTGTGTACCGAAAATATACCAAATTTAAATAACATGAGTTACATAGGTTAATATACAATTATATTTAATAAGCTTTTTTATGAAAAATACAGAAAATAATATTTTCTACAGCTGTCCTCCCCCCCTTTCCAAAAAAATTACATTTTCTACCTAATTTTAAAACCTAGAAATTTGACATCAAATATTTTATCAACAGAACTACAGCTTTTTAAGTTTTATAATTGAAAAATTAATGTCTCAGATAAATAAGTAGCTTCAAAGATAAATATAATTTCACACAATAAGTTTCATATTTAGAATATTCACTGAGAATAATTCACAGAAAGTTAATATTCCAACTTCAGTATATTTTAGTATTGAGTAGAATACATAGCCAGTTGTTTGCATTTATTTTAAAAAATAATTATTAAACATTTAAGATTTAAACCCAGCAAAATAAACTGAATAGCAATAGCCCCCCCCCCTTTTGAACTGTTTAAAACAAAAATAAAGAATATTTTTCAAATTCAATTCAAAATGTTAATTTTTCCTTTTATGTCATATGATAAAAGCATTTTTAAAATTATTGAAAACTGAATTCATATTTTTGCAGAGGAAGGAAATACAATTTAAGTAGTTTAATTACCTAGTAACTTTGAAACAAGCAATAAAAAATAGACATAAAAGGCAAAGAAAAATATTCTTGGACAATGGTATATAAAAATTGAAAACATTTCACTAACTTTTCATCCTTTCTTTAACTTAAAATTAATATAAAAATAGAAAAACAATTTTAAATATCTGTAAAAAAAGAACACACTTTATTAATTTTTAAAAAATGTCAAAAACAATAGACAAACTTTTAAGGTAAATGTAGCTTCAAGAGTGATCCAAGTAAAATTAAAATTCCCTGCAGCTAACTTCGAAAAAGGAACCAAAGAAAAAACATATTGCTTCTTTTTTTTATTTTGATTTTGAAAGTGCTTAAAAAGTTTATGTCAACTCATGGAGTACATTATTTTTGTTTTCATCCTCCCAAGTTGTTAATAGCATTAGTCCCTAAATATTATCAAGTCTACATGCCAGAAAACCAGATATCAAACCAAACAAAACTATCAAAAATGTGATGTAAAACTTCAAAATAATTCCTTTACATATCAATGGCAGTCAAGCTCTATACATATATAATTTTTGTAATTATTAAAGCTTTAATATTATGACAAATATATCAAGCTCCAAAACCATATCTGTAACACAGAACAATTATCACAAAACAGACTGATATATACCACATTAATCAAATAACAAAATTAAAAAAAAAACTCAAAACATGAAGTTCATAACACACATCAATTACAAACACATTGATAATACTACCCATCACTAACAGAACAGAAGAGCTTTCAAAATATTGCTGAGATTACTTTGAATGCTTAGTAAATTCATTATGATAAAATACAACATTACCAAACAAGTATATAATAATGGATGCTACTATCATTGTTTAAACTTTAGGGGACATCTAATTATGTCAAGGGTAATGTGTTTTTATGTGTATCTGTATATAATGCATAATTCTTTAATTAAATTATAAACATGAAATACTTTGCAATATCAGTAAAAATATTTTAAATATGTAAATCTAAAACAATTTGAATACATACAGAAAAGAATTTTAAACCATAAAACAGCCTCATATAAAACAAGTTTTATCTAATTGCAAATACTAATTTTTCTATCAAAAACGAATTCTACAAAAAAAAAAAAAAAAAAAAAAGCATTTAAAGCATAAATAGGATAATATGAGGAAAATTTAACATATACTGATAAGAAAACAAAATTTTGAGTTCTTTTGAAAAGTTAATATATTTTGTGTGCAACAGGAATCTCAAATTATATGAACCATGCATAATTTCAATCAATTGTATAAAATATCAATTTATGGCATATCAAAAAAAAACTTAAAAATGAAATTAATAAATAATTATTGTTAACATATTTTATATTTATTTAAATTTTATAAGATTACACACAATTCCCACAAAAATATATATTGTCTGAATCTATGAAAACTCTTTTATGAAAAAACATGTTTTAAAAGGTATAATTTTAGACTAATTTATTTGCTTTTCCAATTATAAGAAATTAAAAAAAATTTAATTATAAAAAATTAAATTACATAGTTAATTTCATGAAAATATTTATCTTCGTTTCTTTTTCTCTTGCCTACTCCTTCGTCCTACATGATGACTATGGTGTCTGTGCGATGGCTGATGAATGGGACCATCAGGCATACCATCTTCATCACTGGAATCTCCGCCCTCCTTTGAAATCAGAAATGGAATTAAAATTAGAATACATAATCTTAAGAACTGAAATGTTCTGAAATTCATTCAAAAAAATACCATAGTTATAAAAATTGTTTAAGAATTAGAATTTTTAAAAAATATTTAATGGTTAAAGTAATCATTACATGTTATTTATACCTTATAATTTAATATTATTAAAAGATTCTATGCTTAAAAGTATACACTTCAAATTTAAATCTTTAAAGAATTGACCAAATGGTATGCACGTAATTGGCATGCAGTTGTCCCTATACTTTTTTCTAAGATTATATGGATTTAAAATTTTAAGTAGATTTACATATATTTGTTTTTGAAAACAGTAACTAATTTATATGAAAAACAATTTTATCAATATTTTTACTGGAGAATTTTTAATATATCTCTGTCTAAAAGTTTTCTAGATTTGACGTGTTTTAGCTTTAAACTTGTATTTTTTTCATGCACTGTATAACAATACAATATTTTTCAAATACATTTCAAAAAGTAATACGTACAAGTAAAAAAGAATATGATACAGAAATTAAGAGAAAAAAAGGGAGAGGGCATTTTTCTAGTAAAAAATTTACTTTTTTAAATAAGAACTTAAATAATTAGATAAAAAGTCAGATTCATGAAATACGAGATTTTTACTTACGCAGATGAGTTTTTGTTTGTAAAATATAAAAATATTTAAATTTTTGAAATACAATTTAAATAAAGATAAACAAAAAAAAAAAAAAAGAGAAAAATATTGAACATTAACCACAGTCTTAAAAGATCAGGTTATCTCCCAAAACCTGTCTAGTATATGAACAGTATGAAAAAATATCTTTAATTTCTCCTATCATCTATAATTTTAGCAAAAGGTAACGAGAATTCATGTAGCCTACAATATTTTCACTGATTCTCTCAATTAAAATATTACTTCAGTGGCTCTACATCAATATCTCAGGTATTAACCCACAAGCACATATGGTTAATATACAATACCACAATTAGTAATTTTTTAAACATGCTATTCAAATGCTACATTTCCTTTTTGGAGGAAAAATTTTCTAATTGAATATAGACAATGAATGATTAACTCAGATAATAGAAATCCGTTTCCAATAACAGTATTTCTATAGTTGTACTAAATGAAGTTTCAGGAGTACTGTTAAGCACCTCTGAACTACTGAGATCTAAGATAAGATCTTTCAGCTACGATATTCAGATGAAGCCACAACTAAAGCTGTGTAAAGAAAAAAAATTACACACACACAAACCATATCTTTCAAATCTCATGCCTACATTTTTAATCTGAATATTTTCCTGTCAAATTAAGAAGTAAACAATGAGCAATCTTAAAGGATCCATATATTATTGCTGAAGTAGAAAATTCAAAGAGAAAAATGTAGTGGATATAAAATGCATATAGGTAATGGAACAGCACTGTAAGAAATATCATAAACAACTCCTTAAAAAAATTCATAAAAAGATTTTGCATAACATTATTAAATGACAGACAAAAATTATTTTTCACATTTTTCTAAAATTATGAAATACGGAACAATAAATTACCACTTCTCTGATTAGCATACTAAATTTCGTTAAAACATCTTCAGCCATTAAGAAAAGATAAAAAAAATCTAATTTTTTAAACATGGCCTTACTGAACTGTCTCAGTTGAATGTAATATCAATTCGATAAAAATTTAGAATATGGACCAATAATAATGTACTTTTTCACAAATTTCGATAAAAATTTAGAATATGGACCAATAATAATGTACTTTTTCACAAATTATGCATAATTGAATATCATCAAAATGAAACCCTCCTTTAGCAAAAGCTAGAAGCACCATTAAATAGTTAAATATTTAATGTTCGAGCTCCACTCATATCATTCAAGCAAGCTTTTTTGAGAAATCCGAATTTATATTTTGCTTCACTAAAATACAAACATATTAATGATTCACGCAACTGTCACCGGTAAAAACACTAAAAACTTACTAAAAAATATGTACAATTATGTCAGTACTGAGAATTCCTAATTACTGCAATTATAGGTAGATAGGCTATAGCTACAAAGAAGTGATGTTGTTTCAGATGAGAGAAATTTATTGAAAAATGTACTTTTTCACAACCTTGGGGACTCAAAGTTCTGGATTCAATATGATCCCATTTAAACAGGTACAGTAAAAATCCAAATCAAAAAAACTTTCGACCAATCTTTCAGTGATACCAGGTGGGCTTATAAAACTTTTCAGCCACTGGATTTCACCATCAATACAATTTTCAAGTAAGAACTATGAAAGCTAAGTGAACTTGACTCTATTTTTTCACAAATTCCAGACAGATGAAGAAATTTTCATATGAGTAGGTAGCTTTATAGATCAATAAACATGGCAATTAGTCCAAGTTCATATGATCATATCAGTTTTCATTAAAACCTAAATAATCAAAAAGAAATGAAAATGAAGATAATGAAGTGTTTAGAACAAGGTAATGAATCGATTGATTGTTTGTTTGTTAACAACGCACTTAGAAGCAACACAAGGGCTAATGGCGATGGAACTTGTAATTTGGAACCTCAGTCAAGTGACAAGGATGACGTCTGAGCTGGTACCTCTATCAACTTCTACACCACACCTATGGGACAGGGCAGGTCTTTAGAGGCATTAGGACTCAAACCTACGACTCAACAAAACGGCAAGTTTGTGACCATGACCACTAGGATATATTTATTTGAATGGTTAATATTGAAATTGATATACTGAAATGTCATACTTCATTACCCGATAATCAAGAAAAATATCAATTTTGTAATGTTTTTGAGTCGTAAATTTCTTTAATAACATTCAAACACAAATCATTATTCTAAGCTCTATAGCAAAACTGTTTAAATAATATAATTTCAAATCATATATTCAAAACTAAAGCTTAATTAAAATTGTCCATAAAATTCATACATATTATATCCAGTATTAAAAATGCATAAACAGGTAACTTGAAATCCTTAAATTCTGATACAATATTTTTTCTATGGTGAATGAATTAAAACTCGTACATTGATTTTCTATTTTTATTTTTCAAGAACTAAAAATATAAGATAAGAATGAAGTATTGAGTACCTCTCAGCAAATAGCAATTTTTTGGGGTACAAAAAAGATTTCAAACAGGCAAATTAGTTTTTCAAAAGCCTGATAGTTTTTCTGGTTAAATTTAATATTGGATGTCCCACTTGGCAATTGCAGCAAAATTTAGATGTGCTAACGATTTAAATGCGGCGATTTAGGTTATGGTAACCTTGATGCAAATAATTTCATAGAAAATTTGCAAATGTAACATGTTCTCTATTATTAATTGTTATTTGTTAAAAACGCTGCATGATTTTGAACCATATTTTGTGACATCAAAAATTACTTGTTGTTTCTTTGGTGGATAGTAGTTAAAGATTGAAGAATGTCAGAAATGTATAATTTAAGATTTTTTCATGCTTTGGAAAGAAAGGGTAAAATGAATGTTTTACTATGGTGTATCAATAAAAGTTTAATTGCACGAAAGGTTGAATGTTTGGTCTGCAAGAAAGATGTGTATGGTTTAAAAAAATAAACCGCGAGATGAATATTTTTGGGAATACCAAAAGAGAGGTGTGAATGCTCATCATATTAGAAGATCTGTGCAAAAGAACAGTTAGTTTGCAGAAAGTAAGTTAAGCATGATTGAGATTTTGTTGATTATGAATATGTGGGTGCAAAAGGTCAACCATGTTTCTGTTGCTTTCAAAGTAAGAGTATCTCAAGGCAATGTCATGGATTGGATGAGTTTTTGTCAAGAAGTGCAAATGGATATGTGCGTTTGTGCTTCAAAGATCCAGAAACTGGAGAGCACATGAATTCTATAGAGGGTTTGTGGAGTTCCATAAAAAAAAAATACATGGATGCCATAGGTGTGCTGATCAATTTGATTCATACCTTGCGGAGTTTATGTGGCATTAAATGCAAAAGACAAAAAGTCTGCATCAACTGTTTAACATCTTTCTGGATTCTATCGTGAAAGCTTACCCACCAACCAAGGAACTCTGTTAACATATATAAGTGTTTTCTTTTTTTTTTTTTTTTTCTTACAAATTCTTTTTCATAGAATTCCTCTTTAAGCAAGAAAGTCATGTGTAACTTACAAAAATGTGTAATATTATTGCTCAATAATAGTTAACAAGTTATAAATTGTTATTTATAAATAGCAATTGTTTATTAACCACTTCCCAGGTTTGACTAAACACTGCTTGACATTTTTCAACTCTAATCTACTGGTTTGCCAGGTTTCTTCTCTTTTTTTAATATGCAATGTTTCTAACAGGTGGATCTAGTTATCCATAAAAAATAGGATTGTAAAACAAATTTAAACTGGTTTCTAGGTCAGATTTTACTGCTTTTTTTAGGTGGGAAGATACACAAATTTTGTTTTTACTAGCTTGGAAAATCACACATTGCAAATAATATTTTTTTTTTATTTAGAGGTAAAATAAAAGCAGAATGAGTGACAATGAGTGGCTAATAATAGAAGGTAACTCTGATATTGGATCAGATAGTGAATCTATAATTTTACTAGTGGTTCTGGTAGTTACAAAAGTTCATTATCAAACTTCTCTAGTGATGAGGAAACAGAAATTTTAGATGACCTTACTCAAGTATGAAACTTTTGTAAGATTGATACTAGTAATCCTCTTTTAGCTCTCCAGCATGATTTCCTTTTACTGTGAATCCAGTTGTTTATTTGAATATTGATCTAAGTACTGGAACTCTATAATTTCTTGATATTTTCTTTGATGATAATCTCCTAGAAAGGATAGTTACTGAAACTAATCAATATGCACATCAAATTATTCGAAACAATCAACAAAGAAACAGAAGAACAAGAAAATGTAAACCAACAATGAGAAACGAAATTCAAGTTTTTATCAGTTTGAATACTTTACACAGAATTGTGAAAAAGCCTGATATTGAGCATTATTGGAATAAGAGACATTCAACATCTTTTTTTTCCAATTATAATGTCTTTTTTTATGCTTTCATCTTATTCATCAGATTTTACATTTCTCAAGTGAAATCAAATTTGACGCTAAAGCACAAGTCCCCTAAGTTGCATAAACTGTTGCCAATAATCCAGTTTGATCAGTCTTTCCAGTTTGTCCATTGTTCCGAAAAAAGCCAACTTTAAGTAAAAATGTAATTTTTTCGCTATAAATAAAAATTAGCATAATTTCAAAAAAAACAATGTCTAAAATTGTTTTGATTGCTGCTTTGAGTTCATGTAATCGAATGAAATAAGAAATTGTGGTTCAAAAATATGCTTCTCTAATGACATAACATGACAAAAAAAAACTGTTAGGTGGTTAACAAGTCTTATTTATTAACAATTGTTAAAAAATAATTATTTATAAATAAGAATTGTTTACTAATAAGTCTAATAACAATTATTTAAAATAATTATTAATCGATCAATTATTTATTTATAAATAACTATTTTAACAAGTACTTATAAATAATTATAACTTATGAATAATTATTGTTTGTAAATAATTGTTAATAAATAAGACTTGTTAATAAACAATTCTTATTTATGCATAATAATTGTTTGCAAATAATAATTATTAATGATAAATATTTATAAATAATTCTTAAATTGTTAATGTTTAAATGCGATTCCTCCAATCTAATTCGCACCTATTTGATTAGTTTCTGATTTGCCACATCTTCATGACGTCACTGCTTACGTAACGCAAGTTTGGCGACCTTTCTGCAGAGTCGCCAAACTTTGCTGCAATCACCAAGGGGGACACCTGATGCTGAACTTTCAACAGTTTTTCTTCAAGGAACTTCAACATAGGTCATGCTTTTTGCTCTTGATAGCTTTTAGTAAAAAGTGGCAGAAGATTTTCAAAAAACAGTAGATGATATTTTAAAAATACATTATATAGTTCTTTTCACAATTCAAACATACTTTTTTCAAATCATTTATTGCTCTTTGTGATAGCTGTGATTATGTATTGCACCATTAACTCAAAATCACAATTCATTTTAATTACATTTCAATTTCCTATTTTTTTTTCATTAGAATTGGTTTCTTTTTTATTATTTACTGTTCACTTTTGGCATCTTTATGAGATTTCTCGTGTATCATTATTTTGGCAATTATTCTCCAACTCGACATGCTTTTTGCCAAATTGTCAAGAGGCACTTTAGACGTCACTTTAACCAAATATTAATTGTTGCATGACTTTTTTATGGCATTTCTGTGGTTTTCACAATTATTCTCTTTTATTCAAAGTTTGCAACAAAATTATACAAAGATGAAAGAATAAAATTACATTCAAAAATAAATATTGAAAAATATAAGCAACTGAAAAAGGTATGTCCACAAATTGAAAGGCAAAAAATAACAATAATAAATTATTATTATTATTATTATTATTATTATTATATATATACATTTTCTTAAATTAACTGAAGAAATGGAAAAATTAATCCATGCAAAAAAATCATAAATTACAAAAATTTCTTAGAAATAGTAATATCCAAACAATACAACATTATTCACAATAAAAATTTTAAATACTTTTTTGCTACATGTTTATGGTTTAGCCAACAGTTTTTTTTTAAAAGAATGTTCAATAATTTATAAAATTATTTTAAATAATTCATTTCGATATTACAACTCTTTAACAGATATAAATATATTTTGTTAATTAACCATAAAGCAGTGTTTCTATGGAAATCTTCACAAAGGACATTGAATTTATAGTTTAAAGTAAACAAAACGAACACCTTAAAAAAAGAATGCAATGATTTATAAGATTCAAAAAAATACTTCCTTCTCAGAAAAGTTCAACATAACATTCATTTACACTGAAAACTATTCAATAATTACCTGTAATTGTTTAAATTAAACCATATTCAAAAACAAATATATAAAAATTTAAACAACTGAAAAAGGTATATCCACAAATTGAAGAACAGAAATTAAAAATAACATATCATTAAATTAACTGGAAATTGAAAAAATTCGATCTTTGGACAAAAATGCAGATTTTTTCCTCAGAAATAGAATAGCAAAAACCAAAAATACAGCATTATTCACAATACAAATTTAAAATGCTTTATTGCTATATGTTCATAATTTCTAAGTTTTTTTTTTAATCTATTCTTGACAATATCAAAAATTATTCTAAATTATACATCTTGATATTTTAACTCTTTACCAAATGTTGTACATTTGCCATACAACAGTGTTTTTAAGAAAGTCCTAACAAAGGATATTAAATTTACAGTTCTAAGAAATCAAGATGAAAACCAAAACTAATCATAAAAAACATTTATTTTAAAACATTGAAATAATTACCTCAAAGTATTAAACAAAAAGAAATGCTGTTTAAAACGATTGACGATTTAATATAAATCTGATCCTTTTTAACATCAATTTAACTGATTTCCTTACTTTGTTTCTAGTGCATTATATACCAACAGTTATGACAGACATACTTACCCGGCCTTCCTCTTTCGGTGGAATAAAGACTACAGCAGCAATGCACACCAGTTGAAATATAGCACTGAAAAACAGACCGTATCTTAACAATTCATCAACTATATCAGCCATAATGTTGCACGAATTAACAAATCAGTAGACAAAGCAATTTGACAATTGACAGTCTCAAAACCGGATCAACACACCGAAGTGCTGTGGGTTACAGTTAAGACTAATTGAAAAAAATGTGAAAAATCTGGAATTTTATATCGGAAGCTAAGCGCTAAGGTCGCAGTTGGCAACACTCATTTGTTGTTATTTTGAGAAAAATCGGTGCATTGCGTTTCGTGCTGTCATATAAACGGGAAGAGAGAGGGAATTTGAGAAATGTGTGTATTTTTTATCTATTTGTAAAGCACAGCTGAAGTAATAATTACTGTTATTATATATGGATATTAATATCTTCGATGGAAAAAATATTGTCTTTGAACTATATTTTTAGTTTTCCTCAGCTTAATTTTACGCAACGGAAATAGAATATTTCATAACTTGCTTAAGAAACTTATACTTTCAACTAAATATAAAACAGTTCTTATTTTAACTGTAAAGAGTGTTAACATCTTGTGCAATGGTAGTGTACTTATAAGCGAATTAAATTCGCTATCGAGAAAATTTTTTAATCTTTCTGAAGTATGCAAATTTATCTATTCGTTAATTTTCTTCAGAAATATGTTTATTGCATCATTAATCGCATTTTTTTAGGCTACGATTCATTGCAAGTAAGGGTTTACGAAAATGTGATATATTTCATAACTATATTTTTTAAAATAAAAACTGACTATCAACATAGGTTTTTTTTCTTTATTCATTATTGATTATGGCATTTTTATCGTGTGAAATTTGATTTGAGTTTTCCATTTTTATGCCTGAAAAAAGTAATTTGTTTTCAATCTCTGAAATGTTATTTATTTTAGAATTTGCAGATTTGAAACTAAAAGAAGAAATTTTCAGAATTGAATTATATTTTAATTTGATCTTTTATTGCCCTTAAATGAATTATGTATGTCTGAAGGACATAGATAAAATTTTAAAAGACTCATTTCTTTGATTTTTGTGTTAAAATTCTATGAATGTGTTGCAAGGTTTTCATTATCATTGAAAAATTTATCCACGCAAAAATGATCATCCTTAATTATTCTTATGTCCTTTTTCACTTTGAAATGAGAAGGATAAATTAATTTTATTTTCTGTTAAAAGTTATTTCTTTATTGTCCGATTTAAATTTATTCTGTTATTTATATTTAATGATAGGACGATAAAATATTTATGACTCTTTATGTTTTGAAATCTGCTATAACTTCTTGGAGCTTATGTGAAAAATATTGAATTAATCAATTTGGTCAATTTTAATAATACACAGACATCTCAAGATGTAAAAGTTTTGATGAATTAATCGAAACATTTTTCCAATGCTTAAACCGTATCCAAAATTTGCTTTGAAATACTGAAATTTCAGTCTCGTTAATGAAACTATTACATTTATTTAAAATAATGATAAGAATCACATGTTATTATTGCATTTTTATGTTATGGGAAATTTATGCAATCCATTATAAATAACTTATCAGTATATTCACATGCTATATAAGTTTGATTTTAAAATATTTTTATTGGAAGTATTGATCAAATGTTATTGTATTTTCATTAGTTTTTAGAGGATTGAATTTTGAATTAAAGATTGGTTTTAAGAACATTGCTACAATTGCATTATACATGTGGTCCTTATATAATTACAGTCTGATGTATCAGTATTATAACAAGTTTAAAATCAAACAGTATAGAAATTTTGCTTCAAATTTTATTTTAAGATTAATAATTTATAAATTCAACAGTTAAATGAATGAGATAAAATGTGAATTCCTGAAAATGAATAATATGCCATTAAGAATACATTCTAAAAAACTTGGTCCACTGCTGCAATTTGAAACTACACTAACTATGATTGATTTTATAGTGACTAGATTATTCTTAGCATTTTATCAAAAAGGAATACAGTTTTTTTACTCATACTAATATATATGACATTTTTTTTATCTGTAATGAATTTTATTAATCTCTAAATATTTTTACTTCTTTTGTATGATTGTCATATACTCCAGTTTACCTTAAATGTAAAAATTATATATAACTTTAATATTTTTTTAATTTCTTTTGGTAATTTTGAAATGTCATTTACATTATCTTAGGTCTTTCAAATTTGTGAATTTTCTGTATCAATTATTTTTAATTCATTTTAAAGAGATTCATATTTAAGTTCTTTCCACTTTAGATCAAATACTACCAAGATTTGGCTAATAACCACAAAAGTAGATAGGGGCACAACGCATCAATACCATAAAATGGCACTTATTTAATTAATGCAAGAAAGGTGAGCTCTCTATGCACACAACCTTTGTCTGCTGAACATCAACTGAAAAATTCATGTTGGATTTTCTTTATATTATCTTCAAGTTTTTCTATTTGATTTCTTGCATCAAATTTGAGGTTCCTGTGTTTCCATATCTATTCTATGACTGGCAATCATTTCTGGACGGTATTAAACAAACTCTTCTTCATTACATTTACTATTCATAATTAATGTTTTTCACTCTACAACCTTTAGATCTGCTGCAGCATTTATGCATAATTCTTAAGATAGTTACTTTTTAAGTCTTTTTTTTCCCCCAATTCTCCAAAAGAAGTTACATTCTGATCAACTCTAAATGTTTGCACTATTTTTTTTTTTAAATTTATTTATTTATTATCCAATGGATCAAAAGAACCTGTTGAATCATATAACAACTTATTCATAACACCATGTATAAAAATACTTCTTATAATGAAGTTGTGCTTATTTGAGACCTAAAATATCATGAATTGTCTAACAGCAATAATAAAACGTCTTTAAAATTGAACCCATTGCATCTCTTTAAATAAAACATTAGAATATATTAGAAAATTAATTCCTTTAAAAATGAATATGTGGCAGGAGCTATAACTAAACACACAAGGCAAGATATCGGATCTCCTTTGTTTATCGTGCAAACTACAAATATTTAGTTTTTAAGCCTATTTATATTTTGTTAAGCCTTTTTGAGCTGATGTTTACTGTACTTTAAAGTTGCATTCAGACATAAAAATGCTTGAATTAGACTTCATACTATTTTCACAATATTTCTTGAGAAATCAGAATTTGGTGTGTAATGTAATTATATTATAATAAAAAAACATCTATAGCTTAATTACTCATATTATACAGAAAGAGGCATTTATTAATTAATAAAATGCTATATAACAAATTAACCTATACAACAGAATTTACTAAAACATGTATATTAAAATGCATTTTAAAATGGAGGTGTGATACAAAAATTTTACTTTTACTCATTAGATATATTTTCTGTCAACTTTCTATTGTCTCTAATCCTTCTATAAACATGGAAATCATATCCTCATAGAAATATCCTGTTGGCTATACCAATTAAGTTTTTTACCCATAAATAAAATGCAACAAGGAAGATTCAGCTGGTAAACACAAAGGTAGGTCAAGGCACAACACATCTAATTTCACAAAATGGTGTTTAAGGCAAAATATCTGAACAGTATTAGCACACAATAATTATCTGCTGTAACTCTTACTGAAAAATTTTGTTTTACACTGGCGTATATAGTCAAAATTCATCAGTTTTTTCACCAATGAATACCAAAATGATTGTCAACATTGGTGTCCAAAATCACTTGGTGACTAGGAACTTTACAATATTGAACATAGTTTCTCTAACTCTAAATTGTTCTAAAAAATTATTTTAAGATCCATTGATTGGGTATTAAACTAAACACACTCCAAGCCTTAAATTGACAAGCAAAATTCCCCTGTGTACAATAATAACGAGTATTAGATATTAAGTTATTTAATTGATGGATATTCTAATTTCATAATGATTTACAACCTACAACTTTTGATTTCTGGATTTTTCTATTTTCAGTAGAAATGATTTATTACTGCTATTTGAAGTATCATTTTACTCTAAGAATCCAATAAAAAAAAAATTTAATAAACTCTTAATACCCTGTAGAATGCTAATTAATAAAATTATAATTTTCTGTTATTAAATTTTAAAATAAAGTAGTATTAAAACTCTCTTAAATGCTTATTTTTATTCTTTAAATATTTTTTGAAGAGTTATACTTATCTGAAAAATGATCTTGTTTTGTATAGAAAAATAAAGAAGTCATTCGCATTATCTTTCTCACGTGTGATGTCCAAAACCCTGAGTGTTCATTACATAAATTTAAATATTTTATGTTGTAAATTATTGAATATGATGCTATACAATTCCAAATAATTGCATCATTAACAATTGGAAGCAGGTAGAAGGGTTTGTTTGAAATTTTCCAACCTTTTTTCCTTATACCTTTCAACTTTGTCTTTATATATGCTTAGCTATAGCTAAAAATATATTGTTTATTATATTTTTAAATATAATTAATCTTGGATTTATTCCACCTAAAAAAGGAATTTTGATTGCCAGTGTTGAAAGACTAACAACTGTAATTTTGTTTCCTGAATCTTGCACTGATTTTAGCATTCCTGAGACATAAATTCTGGTCTTAAATTCCATAATGTTATTGATGTATTAAAATTTTTATTTCATGTGCATATTTAAATTTCTTTTTATCTATTTTTAAGTGTAGTTAAAGAATTGCACAATTTTAACCAGTTCGCATGTACATAACACACTTTTCATGTTAATTATGTTTTTACTGAATATTTTAAAATGAATGAAAAATTTAAAAGCTTTTTAACATTCAGGAAATAAAAAAATTCTACGTAATAGTAAAACCTCTAGAAATGATTACCTCTTTCAAATTGTCCTAGTTTTCAAAATTTTGATAAGTCTTTCATATATTTAGTAGAAGGCCTACTGCTCTGTATTGACAGCATCTATAAGTTGTATCATTTTGTATAACATTAACTTATCTTCTAAGCTTAAACCGTTTAGGTTGGCAATTTAGTAAAAGATTTTTTTTTATTTGGTCAGTATGTTCAAATCACTAAACCTTTGTTGTGTTCTTTTTGTTTGGACTTTCATCTTTAATTAGTTAGAAAATTTTATTGATTAGTTGTTTAGCTTCATTTTTATAGTCAAATTAAAAATGGAAGAGCAAAACGTGCATTGCAGGTTTATTTAATTGTATTATTTCTGAAAAGGCAGGAATGCATCACAAGCATACAAGAAGTTATGTGCCATATATGAGAATAAAGCCTTGAAAAAAAGTCAGTATCAAAATTGTTTTGCCAGATTTCATTCTAGTCATTTTTCAAAAATGCACAATGATCTGGTCATCTAATTAAAGTAAATGAAAGCCATTATTGATTATATTCCAACATGTGAGGTTGCAGAAAATTTTATTTTATATACAAGCATTCAAAAAGAATTAAAACAACTTGGCTATGTTAAGAAACTCAGTTTATGGGTCCCTCATCAGCTTCAGGAAATTCATTTGATGCAATGCTTTAACATCTGTGATTCACTTCTTAAATTGATCATTTTTTAAATGACTGATTACTGATGATGAAAAATGGATGGTTTATAATGCAACATTAATTGAAAAAAATCATGGTGAAGTAGGATAAACCAATCCAGACAGCATCAAAAGCTGAGATCCTTCCATGTAGATCTACTTAAATGAGATAAAAATTTTAATGATGTAGGTGATGTAATGTCTTATTTAATTCAGTTTTTTTGCTGACAAAAATCTGAAGCTTTATGAACATGGAGATATGACACTGTCTGAAAGGTGGCAAAAAGTCATCAACAAAAATAGACTGTTCCTGATTTAATAAAGTTGTATTTTCAAGTATAAATTTTGAATTTTCCTTCTTATTTAAAATCTGCAATCACTTTGTTGCCAACACAATAATTAAGTTTACTATATGTACCCTTATTTTTTACATAGTTTTTCTTTCCATGTTTATTACCATGAATTAGGACTAACATAACATTGCTTATCACATACTTTTGATTTTTTTTTTTTTTTTTCAACATGTTAGACTGGTCTGAAGTATAGATACATTGTAGTCCTTTGCTGTAGAAAAATGCCCAGTATGACAAATTGATAGCCAACATTAAGATCATCTATTATTGTTGTTGTAAGAAAAAACCAAGATTAATTCTTTTTCAAAAATAGTGATTAAATCATCATTGACTATGATGCACTCTATACATTTCTTTAGATCTTCGTAAGGGGACTAGTGATGATAGACTTTATAATTTTGAACTCTGTTTAAGTGATGAGAATAATATACTGGAGGTGGTAATTCATTTATCAATCAACACAACAAGTCATTGTGCTACAATAGAACATTGAGACTCTATTAGATGTAAAGCTACTCCATTATTCTATATGATGGATTCTAGTAGTTATAGGTGATCAACATATTGAAATTTCTCTGTATATTATGATAGATCTTAATTAAGATTAAAATTCTCTATTTAATTGTTGTACAAAAAGATAGTTAGTTTTTTAGTATAATAAAATTACTTGGAACAATTCAGTTGAAAGTTTCTATTCATATTTTATTTATAGCTAGTTGCATTATGTAGCTCAATATTTATTTAGGCTTAACGAAAATAATTTTGCTAAATATTTTTTTTTTTACTTTCTAAAATATCATTGGCCCATTTCATATTTGTTTAGTGTCCTTTAGTTTATAAAAAAACATTTTCAAATATAGTATATTAAACATATGTTAGAATAACTTTATTAGTATCTGATCTAAGAGTTAAATTTCATTAAAATACAAAGATTAATATAAATATGCCTTTGATACCAAATTTTCTTTTGTATTAAAGTTGAAAAAATCATGAGACAATTATGCAAGCATATTAAATGCCTTTTGTGAGCTTTGTTCCCTGAACAGTAGTTTACCGATAAACTTGCTTTGTTGCAGCTGTACTTGAATGTATTCATACAAAGTAATTTGCATAATTCATTATTGGCATTTCAGATTTATTACGTAAAAAAAAGGATTTTGAAAATATAACATATATTACATACCAAAGAAAATGCCCTTAACAGTTTTTTGTGATTATCTTCTGAAATATTGACATTTTTAAAACTGAATTCTAAGTTTGTAGTATTTAATTACAGTTATTAAAATTTGTTATTTTTAAAGGATTTTCTGAGCTCTTGTTTGTTTGGGAGAGATAGAGAAATACATTATATGATTATTTTGATTTTCTGTTGTGTTTCTGGTAAACTATGTGTGTGTGGTTTAAAGTATTGAGGGCTGGAATTAAATAAAGTTTTTTTTTTTTTTTTTTTTTTTTTTTTTTGCTGTTGTTTTTTGTCTTTGTAACGTCTTTTTCTTTTGTATATGTTTTTAAGTTCAAGCTTTAGCCTTATAATTCAATACTTCTAGGAAACATCAAAGAAAACTTTGCTTATATATAAATGCTTGCTTTTATAAGAAATGAACTGGTTTATTCTAATAGTACCCATGCATTTTGATGAGAGGAAGAGTTTTTATTCATTATCTCAAAATCATAGAATAATTGAGTTTTATTCTTGTTTTTAAGTTACAAAATAATTTAACTTATAACATTTTTTCTTGCAATGTATTATCTGAAAAATGGTAACTTTAATTGCTTTTCCCCATACTGGTTTAACAATGGTACAAAAAAACGTATATGAGCATTTATTGTAATAGTTGAAAAGAATTATATCATTTAAAAAAAAACTTTTTTTTTATTTTGTAATTCAAAATATATGAAAATTTCAGTTGTCTATGGTTATAATTTTTATCAGTTTGATATTGTAAGATGTAATTCACTTACCCTCCTCAAACTTTAAAATAGAATGTTTATTTAATGTCATTTCTAGATCAGTTTTTCTTTTTTATAAAAGGAAATACAAAATATATATGTATATTGTAATTAACAATTCATAGTTATACTTGAACCAACTGAGAATATCATTCATCTTACAAATTATATATTTTTACTTGAAATCAACATATTTGCTAGAAATATTGTTTAAAATGTAAATTGGCAAAAAAAATGTTTCATATCTAATATGAGAAATTGTTCCTATTTTAATTAAAAATTCAATTTTATATGGATTTTGAATTAAAATGAATTATTTCCAGTGTCAAAAATTCATTCTCATTATCATAATTTATCTATGTATATTGTTTTTAAAATGTTAAGAAAGTTTCAAAGGGAACAAAAAATTGCCTGTCATTCAATGCAAGCATTTTTGAATTATTTATTTCTGTGAAGTTTTAATATTGATTTAGTATTTTGATATTAATTTTGCAGTAAAAAAAAATTTTTTTATTGCAGATCTTCTCATAATGTCTCTTTTAATGCTTTCATTGCCAGTAATTTCTATTACTGGTCTGCCAAAATTTAAAAGAGAAAAAGAAGAAACTTGGTTGGATAAACAACTTAAGGAAGTAACTAATGGTTCTGTGGCAAGAGAAATGGCCATTGGAGGAATTTCAGGATGGTAGTTATTTATAATACCTAGCATTTAAATATATTATTAAATTGAATAATTATAATTAACTATTTTCATTGAAATTTTTAATTGCAACCTTAATTCTTTGTAGTTTTATTTATAATAGCTTATTTGAAGAAACTTGTTTAATCTCTTGTAAAGCTTATGCATGTATTTAACAGAGTGTGTATTGTTCTTTATACTGTTAAGAAAGTTTACAGAAATGTATCATGTCTTTAAATGTTAAAATATAGCATCTTATATATATAAATAGAAATACATTTTAACTTTTTTATTTTTCAAATAATTCCATAATTTACTGAAATTTTCTGATGTAATCTGCTAGCAATATTTAAAACATTTTCAAATGTCTTAAAATTAATGTTGTGTCTTGAGAAAAAAATTTCAATGAGCCAGTAAAAACTGTATTTCAAATGGTTTGCACATGTAGCATACAAATCATATTATTCTACGTATAAATCAAGTATTGTACTGAAATAGTCTATATATATTAAAAGTGGTGGGTTTTACTTTCATAAATATATATAATATAGAGTGATCTTTTTTTTTTTTTTAATTTAAATTAAATTAATAGATCGTAATGAATGTCCTATTTATATAATTTTTTCCCTTTTTTTATTGTTATTTCATGTCTTCACATGCCATAATTCCTACTTCAGAAGGTGTGATAATTTATTTGAAACCTAAATATTAATGATTTATAACAGAAAATCCATGATAAATTTTCATGCCTTTAATTTTATTTAGTTTTTTTCATCAGTCAAATCATATTCAAGATATTTAAAAAAAAAAAAAGGTTCAAATGAGAAATTAAAAATGTGTATGTGTGTGTGTTAGTCTATGCAAAGTATAATTAGTAGTCAAATTGTCACAAGCTATGAAATAAATCACGAAGTGTTCTTTATGTGGCAAGATTGTATAATATGTCAATTGCAATACTTTCTCACCAGAAGCGATATCAAAAATCAGTAATGCTTATATAATTGTTTATTTAGATAAATAATTTTTTAACTCTTTTCTATAATTGGCATTGTAATACTTTTGTTTGCAAGAACTATTTCAAATTAATACTGTTTAGTTTGATTTTTTTGAAGTGGTAACTATATCTATAATGCCCTTTTTCAGGTGTGCTGGAATAGTTTTTTCCAAAGTTGGTAAAACAGCTGCATCTGCATTAGCTGGAAGTTTACTGATGTTTCAGGTAAAATAATTTGTTTATTTTGATTTTTTGTTCATTTTGGAACAAAAACTCAAATTATTTTCTTTTGTATATTTTAAAAATATATTTTATAAAATTAAAACTATTATACCAGTTACATATTATAACTGATTTTCAGATGTGGCATTTTGATAAAGATTTTAGTCATATAAATCAGAGATCTTAAACCATCCAATTGTGAATCAGTAACACTTTCTTAACTATTAATAAGCCAGTCACACATATGTCACACAATCAACAACCGAACATTTTACAGAATCATTTTCATTCACAGTTGAGTCACTTGTAGGGCCAAAATCTGCTCCTCATTGTTTCTACTCCTCTGGCTCTTGTCAGATATGTACTTGTCCTTTCTGTTGCCGCTTGCCTCTCGCTGATGCTCAGTCTGTTGCGTAGTGGATATGGACTTGACCTCCGGGACTCTTCTTGCCCTTCCTTGATATGTCGTCTGCTGCGAAGCTGGTAAGGACTTGACCTCCCAGGCAGGACTTGTCTGTGGTTATCTACCGCTCCTCGAGGTGGACCTGGACTGGACCTTCCACTTTCGTCAGCTGCTTCTCTCCTTGTCATCTTTCTTGTTCCTGGACCTAATGAAGAAGGCACGGTGCGTTTTCTAAAGTTCAACCTCGCTGTTGGCCTCCTTTTTCTCTGATACTCTCTTTTGCGTTTATTCGAATATTCATTCGACCCTTCACTCATCATTATCTTTCCTCAACATTATTCTTTTTTAGTGATTTCTCTGGCTAGACCTTTGCTATACTCACTTTCTACCCTAGACCCTTCACTATTCAATCCGTCTGCCTCAACAACATATTCATCCCTTTCTCTTGGGTGATAAATCCATACCTGATCTACATTCACCGTTATTGGTTTACCCCCTTTCCAAATAATCACATTGTTGTCCTCAACCTTCATCACCTCATATAGGCCTTCAAATTTATGTTTAAACTTACTCAAAATCCTCTTGCTCACTGATCTCATAGGATGTGTTTGCACCAACACTAAATCCTTTACCTTAATATCAACTTCCTGTGTTCTGTTAATATAATATTTTACCCATCTATTCTGCTGAATCTTAGTATTTCGCCTAGTCTCTTCACACAATTTCTCAATATTACCACACCCTAAATCTGTTCCTAGCTTCACTCGAATCCCTCAACCATATTGATTAGACGGCTTTTTATTATAACTGGGGCTTGCATCCCTTCTAACCGAGCGATTAAAGTGTCCAGAATTACTACTATAGGCAAAAGAAAAATTATTAATATATTGACCATTTTCCAAACTTCTGATCTGCTTCTGCAATCTCTCAGACTTCCCCATCACAGTTCGCAGCCGACTCTGAAAATCTTTAATAACACTTTCAAATTCTTTCTCAAGTTGTTTGCAAGTCTGTGCTGATTTTGCAAATAAGGTATTTAAAATAATTTTAGAGCGATCAAAACTTTGCTTGCAATTAACACCCCAGCTGGAGATATTCTGACATTGCACTTCCGTAGTCCGCCTTGCGCCATGTGGATCAAAAACCACATCTCACTTCGCATGTGAGAGATCGATCTCCACTTGTTCCTCCACCTGCGGTACCCCTTCAATCACCGAATCTGGAATTACTAATGAACTATTATCAAAATCAGGGTTTTTCATCGCAGGACTTATCCGCATAGTAGCCATTCTACTAGGAGGGTTTGATCGCTCCCCTCTGGTCCCATCATCACTCAATCCTCTATTTGCAAAATCATTGCGACTCCTACGACTATCGACTCCTTGATCACCTCGATCATTCCGAATTCTGTTCTCAAACCTCTGATTTCCTGCACCTCCGCGATACCCAAAATTATTCAAATCCACATTAGTCAACTGCACGTCATTCTGCCTATAATGAACTCTTCTATTCCGCCAGTTTCCTTCGAAACGACTGTCGGGGAACCTTCTACTCGAATCCCCTTCCTTTATTCCGTCATTATTATTCGAACCCGGGGTTTCCTTATACCCATGTCGTTCCTCATACTTTTCTACTAATTGTAACAATTCCACCTTTGCCTTGGGATTTCGAACTTCTACGTAATCCATTACCTGTGGGGACAATCTCATAATGATATGATTTACCAGTTTTTCTTCATTCATTTCAAAATTAAGGACTTTCTGTATCTTCAATAATCTATAAACAAAATCTGACGGTGCCTGACTTCTAACTTGATGCAACGAGTAAAATGCAGCCTCTAATTCTGACCACCGGAAAACTATTTGTTAATGCCTGCTTTAATTGTGCAAAGTCCATTGCCGTTCCAGTCACATACGAAGAACCTATAACCGAAAACCAGTCTCTTGCTTTTCCAATAAGATGACCTTTTAAGTAAGCACAAGCTAAATTTGCCGGAATCTCGAAATAACAAATCTGATTATCAATACTATCCAAAAATTCCAACATGTTTTCCTTTTCGGAAAAAAAATTTCAGGCAATACTCTAAAACTCGAATCGACTCCCATCCTGGAGCTTGGGTAAGTTGTGCACCAATATAATGACCTTTGATCGGACAAATGGGAAGGATGGGTAGACATTTCTTAAACAATCACTTTATTAATAGTTCATCTACAAATCTATCAGCTAGGAGTCTATCCGCTCTCTGCCACCCTTCTGCCCTGCTACCCTCTATGCTTACTCTCTCTTGAAAGCTTACACTATATATACACATAATAGTCTTAATTTGCATATCTCCGTTCTCTTCTTCGGAGGAAGTCCTCTGATACAAATAAGTGCTAATTCCCCAAGAGGACTATCAGTGACAAGGTTGCTGATTGATACACCCGTCACAAGGCTACTAACTAGATTTTTGGAAAAGAATTAAATAGGACTCAAAACTAATAGGAAAGCTATTACTGAAGTACATAACCATTCACAAACTTGCACAAATATGCTGCAATTGCTGGTGCTGTATGCTCAATTGTACCGTCAGTGGTTAAATGCATACGAATTTATTTGTAATCGAAATAAAATTAACAAAATATCAAGATAAATGAAGAAAAAAAATATTAATTACTTTGTCAATTCAGGGGGAAATGCTCTGAAATAATAAACAGGTTTAATTTTTGAAGAGGAGTCTTATACTTAATTCAACAATAGCTGCATGCAGCTATGAGAGCCACATTTACCCACCTTTGTTTTATATTACAAAGGTGGGCAAAAATAATAAAGTAATTATAGGCTTCTACAGGAGATGCGAATGACATTATTGATGGCAAACTTGGATGCATAATTAACATAACTTGTAAGGATATTGTGAGTCAGCTATCAGAAATTTTAGATAGGTTATCCGTCGGTATATTTTTTTAATTACAATCTATGTATAATATTTCATACATTATGAAAACTGCATTGAAATTTCAGAAATTGGAATTTATTTGCTGTGTTGGTTGTTTGCTTTATCTGAGCAGAGCTTTTCTTGCTTCATAATTAGTTTTATATATATATATCCTTATAAAATAAAATATACACTTGAACTTAAAAATAAATAACTCTTAGATTATCTATTCCTTATTATTTACTAGCCGTTTTTGGTGCCATAAATAAAAACCACTTGATGGTCTTTTCATTGTTTATTTTCAACGATAAACTTAACAAACAATTACAATTCTGCAGCTTATTTTCATTAAAATAAATTTGAATTATACAAGACAAATTCCGGGAAACATATATCTGCTGCAGACCTAGAGCAGCCGATCGCTTAAAAAACACCAAAAAGGACTCCTAAAAAGCTAGCGTCCATCGGTAGTCATATCTCCAACTAATTCCAGATGAACACTTCTTGTCACAGCACAAGTTATTAAGAGAATATACTGCTTAGTATAAATGTCTTTCACATATAGAGGTCCGGCAAAATCAATTCCAATGATAGTAAATGCAGCTGACTGTTCCACTCGAATATCAGGAAGAGGAGCAATCACTTGACTTCCTGGTGAAGAATTGAACCTTTTACATATCGTACACTTTCCGAGAACAAATTTTATGGTTTGTCTAGCCTTTAAAATCCAATACTTTTCTCGAACTTGCACTAATGCATGAGACACACCAGAGTGAAAAACTCTTTGATGAGATTCCCATATTAGCAATTCAGTTAACTTAGCCTTTGATGGGAGTATAATAGGGTGTTTTTCAAAAGTAGATAAGTGGGTTGATTTTCCTAGTCTTCCTGTGACTCGCAAAACACCGTTGATGTCAAGGAATGGATTTAAACATAATAATTTAGAGTCTCTATCCAAAGGTTTATTTTTTTCCAAACAGGTTATTTCATTTGAGTAAGAATCATTTTGAACAATTTTCACCCAAAATAATTCTGCGTTATTGAGTTCGTCAGAAGTAAGAGAACCTTAATCGTAGTTTTTCTTTTTGAGTGCATTAATAAAGCGTAATACCCAAGCGGTCACTCGTAACATTTTGAACAAGCAGCTAAATTTGTTTGGGTCCAGGATTTTTTCTTGAATAATAGCAGAACTAACAATAATGCAAGATTTATATTCGGAGGTAACTTCAGAATTTACTGATTTATGCTCCGATATCTTTTTCTTTGGCCATAGGTCTTCTGGGTCTTTTAACCATTCAGGACCATGCCACCATTTTTCAGAGACGATTAAATCTTTACTGGCAAACCCTCTAGTTAATAAGTCTGCAGGATTATGTTTTCCACTGCAATGCCTCCAAGCAGTGGGATCTGTAGTTTCCTGGATTTCTATTATTCTATTAGCAACAAATTGTTTGTATTTAGATGCTGAACCTTTAATCCAGTGGAGAACTATTGTTGAGTCACTCCACAAAACAATTCTTTTAATGTTCTTGAAAATACCTTTAAGATGTTTCACTATTCGTGATGCGATTATAGCACCCATCAATTCAAGCCGTGGAAGGGTTAATTTTTTAATTGGTGCTACCCTAGATTTTGAGAAAACAAAACTGGTCTGATAATTTCCTTTAGTAGTTTTGTACCGAAAGTAAGCCACAGCTCCGAAGGATTTTAAGGAAGCATCTGAAAATACGTGTAATTGTATATCTTGGCTATCTATATTAATTTTGTCAGGAAAGTAGTGTCGAGGAATCTTTAAATTTTGAAAATCTTTAATTTCCTTACACCAATTTTGAAAATTTTCCTTAATTTGACCTGTAGATACTTCATCCCAACCAATACCAAGCTGCCATAACTCTTGGAGAAGGCATTTTATTCGAATTAAGAATGGAGATATAAATCCAGAAGGATCAAATAATTTGGCAGCAATATGAAGCACATTCCTTTTCGTGCATTCTCTGTCATTAAAATTTGACAACAAAGAATGCAAATCAAGTCCTAATGTATCATTTAAATTATTCCAAACCAATCCCAAAACTTTTAAATGAGAATCAGAGAGTTCGTTAACTTCAACATCGGAATGAGAGTTAAGCCATAAGTTTTTTAGTTCTTTAGAATTAGTGTCGAATTTCCTCATATTCATATTTGCATCTTTCAAAATTGAAACAGCATCCGAAGATAATGTGAAAGCTTCTTGAACCGTGGAACTACCGAAAAATAAGTCATCAACATATAATGATTCATTTAACATTTCATATGCAAGGGGATGGCTTTCTCTATAATTTTTAATATGTGTTTTAATAGTAGCGGCCAAAACAAAAGGTGAGCAAGTAACACCAAAACAATGTCTGTTAAAATGATATATGGTTACTGGCAGATTCTTATCACAGTCTTTGTAATATAAGAAACACAAATAATTTCGGTCCGCTTCAGTAACTTGGATTTGCAAAAATGCCCTGGCTATATCCCCACAAAATGCAATTTTATGTTCTCTAAATTTCAATATAACATCAATTAGATTAGGATTTAAATTTTCTCCTGAAACAAGACATTCATTTAAACTAACGTTTGTACCCAATTTACTACTAGCATCAAAAACAATTCTAGTTTTTGTGCTAGAAGAATTTTCTCGCAATACTTCTCTATGCGGCATTACATACCCAATAAAACACTCATCCGAACACATTTCTATAATTCCCCCCTGAATTTGTTCTTTCATAACTGCATTATATCTATCAAACAAACATTCATCGTTTTTTAATCTTTTTTCTAAATTTGCAAATCTCCTTTTAGCAACTTCAAGGTTATTGCTTATATTTTCTTTTAACTCCCGAGATTTCCATTGCAAGGGACATTCATAACGTTTATTCTTTATAATTAATTCCTTTCCGAAATTGTATAAACTATCCGAAGGTTTCGTTTCTGCTGACTCATTCGTCAATAAAAGGGAATCTATCTGCCACAACGATTTTAAATCATTTTCTATTACACTGCATGAAACATGGAAAACAGATGTCTGTTTTATTTTTTCGGGGTTAAATAATTGACCTATTAATGTATCCCCAAACACAGTAGGTTGACTGAAAAGATTTTTGTTTATTTTTCTGGCTTCTCCTGACATAGCATTATACAAATAATCAGCTCCGAGAAGAATTTGAATATGCAGATTTGATTTTTCGTATGAATCAGAAATTAAACAGCTGGCTGGTAGAATGTTTTGTAGATGTGCAGGATTTATATTCGAATATATGTTAGCGCCAGTTATTTCGTCAGATGCCAGAGCTTCGATGTTGATAGATTGATAGGGAGGAAATAAGCTCCTTAATTTAAGAGAGACCACGTCGCAAACCTTTTCAATGGGTTCGCGCTTAGAAAAAGTATAAATTAGAAGCCTTTCTTTCCGTATAACTTTCAAATTTAGAGATTGCTTCAAATCACTGCGTATAAAAGATTTTTGTGAACCAGAATCAAATAGTATTCTAGCTATGACCTTGTGCGAACCACCACCTTGAGCTTCTACTTTCGCTGTTTGAAGCAGCGTCGCATAACTGCCGGGTTCATCTTGAGAGTTCAAAACAGAACTAATTATTACTTGATTATCATCAGTATCGGTAGTAGGAGAATTTTTAGTTTTGTTTTTGGGGCAAAACAAGGAGTTATGTTGGGAACTTTGGCACGTTTCACATGGTGGAATTTTAACCTGGCATTTAGACATTAAATGTTTATAATTCATGCAACGATAGCAAAAACCTTCTTTCTTTAATTTGTAACGCTTTTGTTCATTTGTTAGAGTTTTGCATTCTAACGCAGTGTGCGTGTCACATTTACAAAATATACACGCCTTTTTTACTACCGTATTCAGAGCAGCAGATGAAGGAGTATTAGTTTTAATCATAGGAGGTCCGTGATAATAAGAATTTCTTGAATAACGCTTAAATTCTGAAACTTTTTGATTATGACCAACTACGATATTGGCGGATTCTCGAGATTCAATTTCAAATTTAATAAATTTCATTAACATTACCAGTTTTACTAGAATCTCTTTTACGATGATACTCTATGACTAAATCTTGTGGTAATTGCTTTAATAAAATAGGTATTAATAAGTGGCCATAATTACCGGAATCAATACCCATCGAATTTAAATTTCTTATACTAATTTCGCTTTCGTTGTGTAATTTCCTTAATCCTCTGAGATTGAAAGAGGATTTCACTGGTTCGATTTCTAAAAGTTTGTTTATGAAATGACTAATTAAATGATCCTGTCTCCCATATCTGTCTTTCAACAGATCCAAACATGATTTATAATTTTCCTCCATAAGGGAAAAACCGGAAACAATTTTGTAAGCTTCGCCGGATAAAAAGGACTTCAAATAAATGAATTTGTCGACTTTACTTAATGACGCATTGGTGAAGCTGTTAATAAATTCTAGGAAAGTGCTAGCATCTCCACTAAATGTAGGAATTCTTAATTTTGGTAAATTAATAGAAGTAGCAGTACGGTTAATTTCTACATTATTGACTGGAACCTGAATTGGTGGCGGGATCATAGATTGTTGTTCAGTTTTAAATTTTTCACGTTTACATTTGATTTTGAATTTAATTTCATTTAATTTGTCATCATAATCAAGGAAGCTTTGATATTCACTATCAAAGATAGCACTATCCGTGATCAAGTCCTCAATTTCTTTGTTAAGCAATTTAAGTTCCTTAGCTTTTTCTTCTACATTGAACAAGTGTTCTAAAAGCTTAGTTTGATCATTTTCGTTTTTAATATCGCAACTCTCTAGGAACAAGCTAATGTGATTAATTAGTTTCGTACTGGCTGTTCGAAGTACTTTTCTTTTACTTTTTAATTTATCTATATTCTCCATTTTAGAACTATAAAAAAAATGTGCACAGTACCTTTGGTTACGATGAGATGTCTTCGATAAGATGAATCCCAGTTGCACAAGTCTAATGATGGAGTGTTCGCTGTTAATCCGAGAAACACACACACATATTATTTCTATCTCAGTCCTTTTTAAACGAATTTCTAGAACGTACAATCCATTACGCCAAATCTATATCGCGGGTTTTCGGCACCATAAAATAAAATATACACTTGAACTTAAAAATAAATAACTCTTAGATTATCTATTCCTTATTATTTACTAGCCGTTTTTGGTGCCATAAATAAAAACCACTTGATGGTCTTTTCATTGTTTATTTTCAACGATAAACTTAACAAACAATTACAATTCTGCAGCTTATTTTCATTAAAATAAATTTGAATTATACAAGACAAATTCCGGGAAACATATATCTGCTGCAGACCTAGAGCAGCCGATCACTTAAAAAACACCAAAAAGGACTCCTAAAAAGCTAGCGTCCATCTAGCCCTTCTGGTCTGTCTGAATAACAAAAATTAATTTAACTTCTTTATATATCGGTATGCCACGTGGGTTTGACATACGAGGGGCAGCTAGATCCACCCACGCAGACCACGTGATTACCATCCACGTAGACCACAGATTCTCAACACCTTATATTCTGAAGTACTCATAATTTGGTATCAAGAAATTCTAGTTCAACTCTAATATCCTCAGCTCTCAAGAAATAATTGAAGTAAATTATTATTAACTAAGTATGAAATATTTTTAGAGCTAATGGGTAAAAGTGGAGTTACATAATTTTAAAGCATATCTATAAAATTATGTATTTGAATTAATTGTATTAATCGATTTATTTTTAGGCATATAACATGAATTGGAAAACTGTTATGGCGAAAAAACGAGATTTTATGATCTTTTTCCAAAGTTTCACTGAATAAATTCAGCTATTATTTAATTATTTGAAAAATATACAAGTGTACTATTTCAAGTTGTATTCACTATAACATTTAGAAGAAAACAAACCTAATTTTTATTCATTTTTGTGTGTGTATTTGACTTTAAAGGAAATTGAAGATACATTTTTGTTATACTTTGTAACTGCTTACTATTTAATTTTTTGGTTTATTGGCTTTTCAATTAAAATTGAATTTGGTTCAAATAAAATTTTATATAAGGTTTGAAATAATATTAATCTTTTATGGATGAGTATCAGTACCATTTAGGTAATTGTCATTTTTCCCCCAAAAAAAATAAATTGCCTATTTTTCATTGTTACTGCAGATTGCACAGCATCAAGGATACATCAAAATCAACTGGAGTAAAGTAAACCGTGACATTGAAAAAGCTAAGGGAAAACTTGATAAGCATTCAAAGAAAGAGCTGCATTGGTTTATTGATGAAGTACGTTCTTTATATTTCCAACAACAATAGTTATTTTATGCAAATAGTTAAAGTGAAAGAAATTATTACATGCAAAAGAACATTTATTAAAGTTTCATTTTTTTTTTTTTTTTTTTTTTTTTTAGAGTTGCTTTGTATTTTTAAATAAGTAGTAGGTGAAGCTACATCTATAAATACGGAAATATTGTGAAACAAGACAGTGTGAAAGAATTCTGTTTCAAAATTAGTATTCAATAATTCAGTATAATCATTTATTATAAAATTTATTTTTAGTTTATTTATGAGCTACATAAAATAATCTTTTAATAATTAAGTGTACTTGTGTGATATTAGAGTGTAAGCAAATATAATATTTGGTATAATATGGTGTATTTTGTTTACCAAAAAATAATCATATAAATGTAAAATGTTTCAGCACATTAGTTTAGAAAGAATCCTGAAAATATATCAATATAATATAATTTTTCCCCTCTTTTCAACTTTTTGAATTTCGTTCAAGAAAGGGTCGAGTATATAAATGGTAGATGCTTAAAATGTTGGAAAATACTAGGTTTAGTATCCTTAAACTTATTAAATCAAAACTGTATTTATTACTATTGTTCTTTGGTTTATGGTTAACTGACATTTGTAGATTTCTACACATCTTACACTGTTCAAAAGCAGTCTTACTTCAAAATATCTTCCAGAAATAATGTGTATAAAGGGTGTAAGCAAATGGGAAGAAACATATCTTGTTTGAAGTATATGTAATGTAAACAAATGTGCTGTTCATGTAATTTTTTAAGAAAAGGTTGCAAAATGCATCTTTGAAATACTTGGGCATAAATCGAAAATGCATGATTCTGAAAATATGACCATTTAATATTTTTTTTTTAAAAAAATACAGCAAACTTCAAATTGTATTAGTAATAAAGGATTAGCTTTGTGAATATGCTGCTGAAATATTTTATTAATTCTATACCAAGAATTTTTCAGTTATTTTATTCTATTTGTTGTTTTTTCTGCCAATTTATAGAAATAATAAGTTATTGAAATTTTGTGATTTGATAGTTTCATTTATTCATAGGGTTGCAATATGTTAAGTATGGGAAGTGACTATTATGTAATTAATATACATTAACTAGAAAATTAATGTTAATTACTCATTTAAAAGATTGATAAAAATGGTTCTGACACTGTTATTCTTCTTGTGTTATGCATTCACTCATATTCGTAATGATTATTATCATAACAGTTTGTAATTACATATTTCTATGAATGACTTTTTAGGTATTAACATTGAGAATTGAAGAATTTACAAAATATGATTGATATATTAACTCATGATAATAAGTTTATTCATTTTCTTCCCTTGTCAAATTTTTTTGCAAATCATCAAGTACATCCTTATGGTAATTATTCATGTTACATTTTATATGAAATTACAATTATCTTTCGCTATGTAATTTTCTTATATTTTCTTCCAGACTAAGAGCTTTATTCAAGAGTATAAGTTCCTGGTTACAGGATTTGCTGGTGGTTTCCTTATTGGAATAGCTATGTGTTGAACATCAATGTTATGAATTATTATTTGTATCATCAGTTGATATTTGTTGATATCCTTTACTCTATTTACCTTATGTGAGAAATCTCAATGATAAATTTAAGTTTTATCAGTATTCTGGTGTTGACTTTTTCTTCAATTGAGTGCAAAACATAAGTATTAGAGGCACAACAGTGCAATAAAAAAGAAGAAACTTGAAGAATATGAAAGATTATAAGAAATGAATCCAGTGGTACTGGGGCTAGACTGTTAAATAATCAAATGTTTTGTATAAATCATGAAATTTTTACTAATTTAAAACTAATATCTTGCAAAAAAAGAATGCTTAAATTATGAAGTTTTTGCTTTATTGTGTGAAGGTATTGCTTTTTTTTAAAAAGATTGTGGTTGCTTGTGATGTATATTCTAGCAATACCAGTGTAAATCCATATACTGTTCTTAAATAAATAAAATAATTTTTTAGAGTGCTTAAATGTTGCAACTTTTTGAAACATATTTTTAAGGAAAGAATTTTCTTTTTAAGCAGAAGATCGACTTTATTATGAAAGGTAATTCCCTCTTTGTTCAAAATATGAAATGATTTCTTAGATTCTTTTATTACTGGGGGGGGGGCCAAGATGATGTGAGTTTCAGGTACATTATTTGATTATTACAAAAAAGTTCACTCATTTTTTTAAACAAAAACTTTCAAGTTTTATATTTTAGTTTGTATAAATTAGAGATAAAAAGATGAGGTAGATTATAATAGGTGCAGATTCTTCCTCAATAAAGGAATTGATATTGGAATTTCTCAAGACAGATAGAAAGCTTCACTACTTCTAGAGTAAAAGAACTGTGTGCCTCATCATCATAAAGTTGAATTATTCAATAATTAAGCTATGATATTCTTTCTATACAAATTTTAAGAGAAAACAATTTATACAAAAGTTGGATCAGAGAATCAAGAACTGCAGGACATGTTAAGCAAGGCAGTCAATCAAAAAAGTTACTTTTTTTCTTTTTTGTCATTGATCATTTGTTAATTTCTTGTTTACAGAAACAAACCAAATAGTTGTCTTGAGATCTGTGAACAATAGCTCAAACTGTTATGCAGTATTCCTTGGTAAAATTGTCGGCCAGTACAATGTTTCAAAGACTGTGAAGAAACTGTATGCTTGAGTGCCAAATGTTTGTGTTCCGCTATCCGTCCAATCAAGTGGAACAAAATTAAAGTGATGTTTCAGATTGGTACAATGTCCTGTTCACTGTATGGAATCTAGATTGCCTCTAATCGTGATAAGTGTGTAAAAGTCAAGAAAGAATTATAATCACTCATTCAGAGGTGGCATCTTCATGATGATGATGTGGGCTGTATTTTCAATTGGATGTTATACCGAGATACACATCTTTAAAATCGATTCTGTGCGGTATGGGGAAGAGGTCCTTAATGACTTGTTCAAAATTACTATTTCTTACAATTACCTGTTGAGAAAAAATAACTATTTTAGCAGCCTGTATATATTTTTTCTCTCTTCTTAAAAAATGAATAATGCAATTTTTTAGATATCGGCCTAGTGTTGAAGAAACTACGGGTTAAAATTATTTCTTTTTTTTCTTTCCGAAATTATTAAGAGTAACTAACTTTTCAATAATTAAACAAAATAAATTAATTCATAGAATTAAGGTATTTCTTGAAAGAATAATAACACAAAAATTGGATTTCTTTCCAAAGCAAAAGCATCTAGGTATTTTTTGCAAAAATAAGCTCAAGCCCAGTTGTATTATTAATTTAAAGTAATCCTATTATCTCTAATTTCTGCTAGTAAATGTCTTTAATACAAGTTTGAATGATGATTGTTTGTTTTTATGAGAATATAGCGCATTAAAAGCTGTTATCCCCTTTAAAATACTCTTTTAATTCAAAAGATATCAACGTTGTCATCTATTGAATATCCTGTACTGCTATATTCTGCAAGAAAGAAATATATTCTATCGAGTGACAACTTCAACAGGCTATTAATAAAATAACAAAATGGACAAATGAAAATGGCTTCTGCTTCTCATTAACAAAAACAGTTTGTTCTTTTGCCAACAAAGGAGGCTTCATCTAGATTCTGAAATGTTTTGTAATAATATTTTAATTAACGTTGTGGGCGAAATTTTTAAGACTCATCTTTGACAAGAAACTCACGTTTCGCTCTCATATTTTGCAACTTCGGAAGCGATGTGAGAAATCAATGAATATTTTAAAAGTTTTAGCACACCCTTCATGAGGTTACGATCGCATTTGTCTTTTAAGATTATATCATGCTCTCATCCGATCAAAATTAGACTACGACCTCGAGGTATACGGTTTGGTTAGAAAATCTATTTTTTGCAAATTAAACACTACACCACACTGATTTACGACTATGTTACTGAGCCTTCCGAACATCACCTATTCAGAGTATGCGCGTTGATTGCTTCGAACCATTAGACTTGAGGCGACAATATTTGTCCCTTAAATATCATTAAAGAAATACATCATCAAAATCTGTATCATTTTCAAATAAAAGTTTATTTTTAGATGGACTTTATGGCACCAGAAAAATTTCCATATCTCCTTTTCATAGAAGAGTACAATTTTTAATTGAGGGCTATGGGATTTCTGACATTTCATTGATTAAAGCCAACGAGTTCTCCCCCTGGAATGAACATAATTTTAATTTTAAAAATCTATTCAAAAAATTTTAAAAATCAGACTGCACAAAATGTTATTAAATTTTTTTTAATGACTTTGCAGAGCAATATACTGATTTTAAGCATTTTCACACAAACGGTTCTAAATCATGTTGGCGCTTCTCATTTAATACGCCATTGATTTAAACTCCATCCTTCATGTTCTGTATTCACAGCAAAGATTTCTACAATTCACAAAGGTTTATACAGAGACATGAGAATTTGTATTGTCTTCATTGATTCCATGAGTGCATTACAAACCTTAAATCTTCCAAATCATTTTTCGCATCCTTTGATCGCTCATACACAAAAAATTATTCATAACTTGAAATCTCATAACGTACTACTGATTTTTTGTTGGGTATCTTCCCATGTGGGCATCGGGAAATGAAATTGTCGATATGGCTGCAAAATGTGAAATGTCTCCTACCATTCCACATTGCAACAGCCTAGTAGTCAAGGTTTCGGATTCGTGACCGGCGGTTTTCGTTCTGTCGCGGGTTTGATCCTTGGCCGCCAAAGACCCACCGTGTAACCGGGGTTGACGCACGTTAAATCTGTCAGGGCCCAAAGTCCTCCCATTGGTGTGGTGTGGATGTTGGAGCCTTCTCAGGTGTCGTCTTCGGCACTTGACCGTGATTCAAAATTACGAGGTCCGTCGCCAATAACCCTCGTGTTGCTTCTAGTGCGACGTTAATAAAAAATTAAACTAAAATCCACATTACAACATCATGAAATGCATTAAATCAGTTATTCATAATCATTGACATGATCAGTGGAATCTGGAAGTAAACTAAATCAAATTAAAAATATCTCTCATTGGAAATCATTTTCATGTAGAAGACGGGATGTGATTTTATCTCGTTTAAGAATTAAACTTACGAGACTTACACATAAACATCTCTTTCTGGGAGAAGATCCACCTATATTTAACAATTGTGTTTGTTCTCTTACTGTAAGACGCATTTGAATTGAATGCTCTGTTTTTAACTCTGTTCGTCTCCAGTATTTTAAATCTTTTACATTATCTTTAATTGAAATCCCCAACCAAATTTATTTCACTCTTACATGACATTGGTTTTACCCATTCATTTAAATATATTATTGGACTTTTTATTTTAATTTTTAAACTAATCTGAAAATTAAATCTTTACCTTGAGTTTGGCACAATATGTCTGATGAGGATTCAGTGCCAGAAATTTTGATAAAACCGATCAATAGATATCAAATTATTTCATCTACAAATATGCTCTAATCCAAGGTTTTAAATGGTTAAATGGCCAGTGAATGTTAATTTCGGTCATAGCTCGAGTTTTGACAGTGTATATCATCCTATTAAATAATTGCGGACAGCTATAATTTAAATTACTCACTCTCGCAAACTCAGTTCCCTACAAACTATTTTGATGCCACTAAAAGACCGCTTTGTAGCTGAGTTGATGCTCGTTAAATCTGTCGAAACTCAAAATCCTCACACTAGGACTCCGTTAAAATTTCATGAATGGGATGTCATCTTCGTCACTAGACATATCTGGCTCTAGCGCCAATAAACTTTACATTCACTCACTCAGTCATCTTCGTCACTTGATCATGGTTAAAAATACTACACTGGTGTTCAAAATTAAAAGAATTTGCATATTTTGTCGAATTTCGTGAAAAGAATTGAACGAAATGTAAAAATATGCTTGAAACAAATACGCAAATCTTGTACGTCGAATACCTAAGCGTATACATGTACGAGTGTGGAATTAGTCGAAAAACAGGATTTATTAGCGCGAGTGCCAAAATCCACATTTCGTTTAGTAGCGCATTTCGCCGAATTTCTTGGTGTTTTTTACAGCAGTCGCCTAAATTAAAATTCAAACAGTAAAACTGAGTAACCGCCAACGTTTAAATGATGGAATTAGGTGACGAATTGTGGGTCGGCTAGAAGCTGGCCAGTCCCGAATCCAAATTTGCAGAGAATTTGATTAAACACCCAGCGTCGTGTCCAACTTCTGGAAACAGTTTCAGGTTACCGGATCCGTCGAGAGAGAGTCTGGGCAAGGTCGCCCAAGAGCCACGACGGCCAGAGAAGATCGCCATTTGTCCATTATAGCGAGGCGTAACAGGGATGCTGCAGGATCTCGGGTCTCTCATGAGTTGTATGAGGCCACAGGAACCCGAGTTTTAATGATGACTTCATGAGAGAGGGCTGTTTACAAAAAGACCTCCGCTCAGTTCTGCGAACAGAAGAGTCCGCTTAAAATGATGCAGAGTTCATAGAGATTGGAGTATGGATCGATCAACGACCGTTCTCTTCTCTGATGAGTGCCGGTTCAGCCTAAACAGTGATTTTCGCCGCACTTTCATATATAGAGAACCAGGGACCCGCTACCTGCCCTCCAATGTCCAAGAAATCTACCATTATGGCAACGGAGGCTTGATGGTCTGGGCAGGTATCATGTTGGATGGCCGCACACACTCCATGTCTTTGAAAGAGGCATTCTGACTGCTGAGAGGTATAGGGATGAGGTCTTGGAGCCTTATGTTCTTTTCAGGGATGCAGTTGGTCCTGATTTCCTTTTAATAGATGACAACGGGAGGCCACATACAGATAATCTGGTGAACGAATTTCTGAAAAATGAGGATATTCGCCGGAGGGATTGGCCAGGCAGATCTCCAGACCACAATCCTGCAGAGCATGCAGGGGACGCTCTGGGAAGGGCAATTGCAATTCGCAACCCTCTTTCGAGGACCATCCAAGACCTGAAAACAATGTTGCTGAACGAGTGGGACCAATTGCCACAGGAACTCAAACTCCTTTATTCCCAGCATAAAATCTCTTTGCGAGGACAATATAACTGTAAGAGGCGACCAAACCCCCGAGTAACCCGGGCCGCCGGGGGGGGGGGTTGGGTTCAGTTCTGCAATTGCTGTTTCATACCTTGCAACTCCGATTAATGTTACGCACGATCATGCGTGTGTATTATAACTGTTCAGTGGGTTTTTTTTTTTTTTTTTTTTTTTTTTTTTTTGTATTATATCAACCCTATGTACACATAAAATTTCATTAAAATCTATCCAGTAGATCTAGAGATAATCGACCAAATTCGAAAATTCTCTTAATTTTGAACACCAGTATAGGTCCATCACCAATAGTTCTCATGTTGCTTCTTAAGCTGGTGTTAATATTACATGTTAATACTATTACATGTTAATAATGCTAATAATCACCCTACATGTTAATAATGCTGTTACAACACACTTGATTTTTAAATAACTTTATGATTTCGGATGGGTCGAATAATGTGGGATTTATAAAATTGGTTGATAATATTAAGCAACTGCTCACTACATGGTCTGTACAGACAGTTAAGTAAGCAACATTGATTACAGCTACGTAAAAAATCGGTGTAACGAAGGTCAAAGAGCCCGAATACGAAACGGAATTGGCTGACTTTGCCACTATCTAAAACAGGCCGCTTTGGAAACACGTTTTATTCGGGGGCGGCGGCCCTTTTTGTGTGTGTTTGTGTGACGAGAGAGAGAGAGAATCGGATTTATCGCTTGCTTTTTAATGGTAACTCTTTTAACGCCAATTCAAATTTTCTCTTTATAAATCATTTTCAAGTCGCTGGAAGCGCTTAATCCTCCGATATCCGTTCGAGAGATCAAGAACATCCCTAAATAAATTAAGGGAAATATATTATTGAATTAATTATATTTGTACGAAATATACTTCAAAAAAACTGTCCTGCAGTTACAATACAATGCTTGTGCTGAATTACTAGCGATCAAAAGACACCGAGCAATCAGTCTGTCTGAAACTATACACTTCTGGGTTGAATATATTTGACTTGTTGTAGACAGACTGGCTGACGTTATTTCGCATGATCCGTGCATCGCATTCCCTCCTCATGCTCTTCAATTGATTTTCTGGTTAGGTATGCATCACTGGCTCTCAACAGTGATGAAACCGCCGTCTGGATGGCAGTAGGAGGATGTTGACGAGTGGTGAACTTGTTTTGGGTGATGGGGGTGCAAATTGAGCATGTTTTAGCATTCAAACTTAATTTTAAAACTCCCAAATAAATTTATTAAATCAACTATCTAATTTCAACTATTTGTATCAGTTAAAAAACAAACTTACTCGACGCCTTTGGAACAAGTAAGTTCCATCCCTTACGTTCAATTGCCGTCAAACTCGCTGCTACACATGAGTTTACTTTGTAACAAAGTGTTATCTAATGAGGCAAAGAAACCGGCTTGTTTGCAGGAGAATTTGCGAAAATTCCTCCTGACAAACAAAATAATTTGTCGTTTTTCACAAACGTCAGTGACAAGTTATTGAAGCTACCGTCGGTCTTAGGCTTATTAGTAACCTCATCGCAAAAATGAGACAATGGTTTGATAGCCTCTTATACCGTATCAAAATTAATCGCTAAATCGGAGAAAGCTCATACCATCGGCAAAGAGTTAATACTGCCGGCTGTCAATGAAGTTTTTGAAACGATTTTACACCATCCAGTTCTGTCCAATATAGTAAAAATTTTCCAATTAAGCAACATTATAGTGAGACGACAGAAGGACGTTGAAGTTTCCTCATGCTAACTTTTAATACCCACCGAATTTTCTCTTCATGTTGATAAATTAAGGTTGTCGAGAAATGAGGCTTTACTATTGATGTACGTTCGGTTTGTGAAGGATGAAAAAATTATTCATAAGATGCTTTCTGCAAGACGATCGATTGAAGATACTATGGGGTAATCCATTTTTTATACTATCACACATTATTGTAAAGAGAAAAGTATTCCTCTTGCGAACATTATGTCTGTTGCCCCTGATGGAATTTCTGCAGTAGTGGGTCGTCATGGCGTATCCATTGCCCTTTTAAAGAAGGGAGTGTTTCAGCTGTTAACTGCATAATTTGCACACAGAATTTAGTTGCAAAACACTTCAGCGATCGTTTCTATCAGTCATTACAATATGTCATCTCTGCTGTAGACAAAATTCGCAGTAATGCTCTCAACTATATATTATTCCGGTAGTTGTAAGGACAACGATGAAGAATTCAATCACTTGCTTGTACACAACGAGGTTTGCTGTCTTTTCAAAAGCGCAAGCTTCTATAGGTTCTGGAATCTTTTCAACTGTATAAATGAGTTTCTCGAAGAGAAAGATGTGGTTTTGAGACATATTGCTTCAATTTAAAACCGATGTTGCTTACATAACTGATTGATTCGCAAAATTCAGTGAAATTAATTTTCAATTTTAAGGCGACGAACTCAATTTGATTACAGCAAAATTTGCTATTTTTGCCCTACTAAACAAACTCATGTTTTGGTAATAGAATTTTGGCCGCAACGATTTCAGCCAGTTTCCAAAATTGTCGGGGATCTGCATTAGATCAATAAAATATCCATTTAATGATATACAAGTTTACTGTGAGTTTTTGCACAAGGACTTTTCTGAGCGTTTTAATGATACTTTGTCTCTGGGAGTTATTCAATGGGTCATGCATCCTTTTATGAATATTTAGTCAATAGAATTTCAGATTCAAGAAAAAAGGGTCAAACTTTCAACTAATGAAACTTTAAAAGCCAGCTTTAAGAATTGTAATCGTCTCACAGAATCTTAGCTTCAAGGCAGCATCAATCGTCTCGACTCCATACTGTGTTCTATCGTCAAAACTTTTTAATCCTCTTCCCTTCCTCCTGCCTCGTAGAGTGATGATTCAGTGCTGTGATGGATCTAGATACAAAAAAGAGAAATAGACTCCAAACAGCGCAAAGAAGGGACTTACACCATCATCTTACTAAATGTATTGAACCGAACGTTACGAAAAGGGCTGTGACTGACATAGGTATACTTGACTGTTTCATGTATTCTACTCTTTTAGTATAATTTTGTTTCTTCGTTATCTAATTAGGAATTTAAAAAAAAAAAAAAACCTCTTTTTAAGCATGTTTTCCTCTATTTTTTGCATTAGTCATCTTAGTTTTAACGAATAGATTGTAATAAACACAGTGTGTGGGGGGATTATCGAGTTAAACCAAACAAAATTGGTGTGAAAATCTACTGAAAAAAGTTACTTAAACATTTTCCCGCTATAATTCAATAACTTTCCCCCTTTCCTCATACCCCAAATTACAGAATTTTCACAAAAAGGACGTTGAAAAAACTTTTCTCCTCAGGGGGCAGTACCTTTAAAAAAGTTGAGAATCACTGGTACATATTGCGTATCTTTCACACACGCAAGACGACCAATGTACTTTTTAAAATGAGCTTAACTTTGTCATTGTTTCTTAACAGGATTATAAAAGAAAAATTTGGTGATAGCCGAGTCAATATAATGAGATATTACCATAGTAATGAGATATAATACGAACGACTCATGCTGGAATGTTCTCTTAGGTACTTTTATATAAAACGAAAGTTTAAATTTTTGTACAGATGACCTAACTCTGCAGGTTGACACCGTGCAGGCCACTGGTTGGCCAGGCCTGATCTACGAGTAAAACTACTTCAATGACATCACTGTCTACCGTAGATCTTGCAGTTATTTTTTCCTTACCAAATCGTTTCTCAACGTTTAATTAAAAAGACATGTAAGATGCCCACCTTTTTCATGGCTCGTATGTATTTGGACCTCTTCCAATTCGTTTATACTTCCATACTGTTCAAACTTTTCTGTGATCATTCTGTGACCGCAGTAGCCTAGTGGTCATGGGCGCGGATTCGCGGCTGGTGATTTCGTCGAGGTGTGGGATCGTGTCTGTTATGTCACTTAAGACCCGCCGTGTAGTCGCGGCTGTTAAATCTGTCGAGGCTCAAAGTCCTTTTGTTGGAGGGTTGTGGATGTTCGAAGACGGAGGTATCCGCTCAGGTGTCGTCTTCGTCACTTAACCGAGGTTCAAAGTTACAAGGTAAGTAGCCAATAGCCCCCTCATATTTCCCATTTCTGTTGTGACGTTAATAAAACCAACTAATTAATCTATGATCATCCAGGTCACCAAATTCGAGAACTACAATATGTTGGAAGATTTGAAAAAACACAAGAGGATTGACTGATTAAGAAATTTTAGCTTATATAGAAGATTTGATATATTGGTTTACTAACGTCGCACTAGAAGAAACAGGAATTTTGGTGATAAACCTCAAAAATTTAAATCATATTTAAGTGACGAGGACGACACTTGGACTGGTGCTCCATTTGCACGTCAGAATTAGAAGTTTGAAACATGTCACAATCATTACCTTCTCTATTCTCCGGATACTTATGAATCATAATTATTTTCATGTGTCCCTAGAATACATGGATACTTTACTCATGTATTAACTTTAACCACTTTTTTACCCACAAAGTAGTGTCTCTTTTTCTCAGGGAACCTAAATAGGAAATTCCATGATCTCGTACAGATATATTGATAAGTACGAGATTACGGATTACCCTCCATTTGGATCGCCTACCCGTGAGATCCTAAGTATGTGGGGATCGCGTAAAGACGCATTGATTGTTGGATATGGTCGTGGAGTGACCCTGAGGGGCTTACTTTCTTTAGATAGGTTCGGGTATCATGGCCTCGAAGCGTCCTAGTGATATTTTTTTCCTTGGGTTTACTGTCTTTGATAAATAAGGGTGACACGTCCCCGGGATACCTCAGCAATCCTTCGCTATTTTCGACTCTTCTTCTTGTCCAACGTCTAGATCACAGTTAGTTAGTTGCTTGGCACGGCATGATCATTTCTTTTCTTGTGCCATTAAACACCATCACTCACTCACACACATGGTCGGGGAGTGAATGGAAGAGAAATAAGACTACGAAAAATGTCGGTTATAAGCATCGACTGTGTGTGACTCCAAAGAGTTCAGTAATGGTAAAGACATGACAACGACAAAAGATTGAAATAGGACGATATTGATTAATGGATTGGCATTATGGATTATTGAGAAACAAAAGCTATTATACCCCTTAAAATATTCCTTTAATCTATATATATCAAAATATTTGATCTTCTGCAAAATTGTCTGAGAATACTTGTTTATTAGCTACTGTTCTCTCCAAAAATTCTTTGAAAGTGACTATTGTTCTGTAGGTCTCTTGAGTATATTCCAGACATGATTTCTATGGGACACATATTTATTGAAAGTCAAAAGGATATGTTCCAAATCATTGACATGATTACAGGTACTACATTGTGTATTATCATTTCAATTGCATTTGTGCAAAAAGATATGATCCTTTTGCTGATATTCTTAGTGCTTAGTATTTCCTCTCCTCTGTTTTTTTGTCTATTTGAATATTATGTGTATGATTGACATGTTTCCTCAGATTTCGAAATCTTTGCTTGAATAAAAGTTTTCATTAATTCTTTTGATTCTGTCCCTGAAAATATTGTTATTGGTGTCTTCTAGGGCAATCCAGATGATGTATACATTGGACTCCGTTACCGATTTCGCGAAATAATTCACCTGTTCATTCCAAAAAAAATTCCGAATGTCCCGAAATCCTAAGCAGAATTGTCTTATTGTAAAATGCGACTGTATGAAAGTCTTATTGGCTAATCTGACTTTTGAAGGCTTGATATTGTAATTTTTAATGCAGATAGCACACAATAGTTATCGGACAGAATTAACAGATCTTTGTTTTATTCAGTTAAATAATCTAGAGCTTGGTATATGGCAAGTGCTTCTGCTGTAAGTATAGAATTAATTTGATTTACTCTACAGGCGAAAGATGCATTTTTCGTTATACCTGCTATTTGATGTCCTATTATATAATTTTTGACTCATCCATAGCTATTAGGGGAAAAAAATCTCTGAATCTATTATTCACTGTTTCATCAAACAGTCCTTTTATTCTATGAGTTCGTAAATTTTTATTTTGAATTCCAAATTCATCTGTATAAATCTCACAAGGAAGATCCGTGAAATACATCATTATTGGCATTGACATATTCTACTGTGTAAATTAATTGGGACAAACGATATTTTTCGGTAGATGTGTTTGCAACCACTTCAAACCAATTTTATCTGCTTAGATTGAGTGTGACTGATCGACCTAACCGGTTTTACTGTAGAAATACTTACCCATTCTTTAGTTGTGAGCCTTTGAGTCAGGCAGTTAGTTGTTAGTGTTTGCTCTCTCTTTCTTTCACGTGTTCAAAAAAGGATGTAACTTCAAGAGAGCAAGTTAAAATTACAACTCTTAAAGATTACACTTCCATGGCAGTTAAAGAAATAGGCAGGTTGGTGTAGGTTCTTCCTACCTTCCCCTGCACTCGCTCAATTAAGTCAGGGCAGCCGAGGAAAGAGGTTGCCTATCCGGAGATCCCTCCTGGCAACCTTCAGTGACCGGGGGGAGCCGGTATTGCTCTACACACTCGATTCGGCGAGCATGTACGTTTTCTCCTAATTCAAGTTTTATCTTTCTTCTTATTCTTTACGTAAACTCTTAGATTTTCTTTTCTCTCAATAGTTTTGATGTGGAGGTATCTCCCAAATGTGGGAGAGGTACTCCATAATAATACACACCTTCGAGGTTGGTGTAGGCAAATTCAGTTTTTCAAGAATCCTAACTTCATTCAAAGAATGCGGATCAGCCTCTCCAAATAGGAAAAGAAGATGTGGGTGCGAGCGAAAAACTACTGCAAAAAAATGATAAAATTCTAATAAGAAATAGTAACAAAAAAATCCAAAGGAAACAAGATTACACCTTCAAAGGGAGCTCTTGGCATATGGTTTTGATGTGAGAAGCGCAACTGTTCAGCACAGGCTTCTAGACCCTAGCCTTAAAGCAAAAAGACTAGCGAAAAAACTATTTTTAACTCCTAACATGAAGAAAAAACGTTTAGCATGGGCAAACAAATTACAGACCATGAACTGCTGACTACTGGATTAAAGTAGTTTTCAGTGATGAAACTCATTTATTTGTGCAGGGATATATTTCAGGTATTGAGACGAAGTGATTGTGAACCTTTGAGACAGAACCATATCCAACAGTCTACAAAACACCTGCTGAAGCAAATGTTTTAAGGGCTTTTTTCACGATAAATGACACTGGAAGCTTAGTTCTTGTTCAAGGCATGAGGAATTCTACTAAATTTATAGAAATATTTCTGCATAAGATTGTTTCATTCATTAAAACCTTTAATGGAACATTTCAACATGTCTTGGCTCCTTGTCACAATTCAAAACTGGTAAAGACTTTTATGCTGGAAAATCAAATTAAAGTGCTTGATTGGCTTGAAAATTCACCAGACCTAAGTCTCATTGAGAATTTGTGGAATATTGTGAAGAGGCGTTTAGGTAAGATGGATTGTACAACAAAAGAACACATGATAAACAGCTCAATTCAAGTATGGTTTCATGATGAACTCAAAAGCATGTATAGTGCCTCTAGTGGGGTTAGCGCCAAAGCGTCTGCAAGAGGTCATTTCTGCTAAGGGAGTTATAATTGTATACCTTGTATATATGCTCATATTTTTGTCTAATACTTCATTTTTTGTTCACGTATTTGTGAACGCTTTTTGTATTGTGCCATTTAGCCTGTTATACATTTTATTTCAGTAAGAAAATTCCTACTGTTATTTTTATTATTATTATTATTTCTGTCATATATATTTTCTGCTCTGTAAATACATTGTAAACTACATTTATTTTTGATTCCGAAATTATGTAATATCTTATGTTCTTTTGTCCATAAATTCTTAGTGTGGGGTGATTGTCTTCCGGGGCCAGTTTGTAGCTCTAAACCCCTTGGGTAAGCTCTGTCCCCTTGGGCCTTCTGCCAGTAGCCCTCGTATTGCTTCTCAATGCGACGTTAATAAACAATTACAAATCTCCTTTCTAGTTTAAGGTTGATCGTCGATTGATTACAAACGTCACACTTAGATTCGACACGAGTGCAATAGGCGAGGGTCTCGTAATTTTGCACTTCGGTCAAGTGACAAGGAAGACACCAGAACAGGCACTACTCTCTTTAAATTTCCACTTTACGCTAAAAAAAATCTTGAAGTTTCGACAGATTTAACGTGCATCAGCGCGTGTCTTTAGTGGAATCGTGATCCCCGAATGAATTGTAGTTTTGACTTATTTGTCATCGCTTCTGTAGTGAGCAATAATGGTGAAAAGACTTTGTAAAGGTATTTGCATACATAAATATACAATTAAGCTAAAAAGTTTTTCTATTACAATATTTAACTCTGATATCATTTAATACTAAATATATGTAGATTAAATGGAAATAAAGGTACAAATCTGAATATTTTTAAAGTATATAAACTTAAATAAATTTACCTCCAAAGTAATCAATGGGAGAAAAGTAAGTAATTATTCATAACTAGATAAAATAGAATTGAAAAGCGTTTTTTTAATTATGTTTTACGTACTTTTTTGTTATTTATTAAATCATATTATATAGTTATCAATGTTAAGTCGATAACTAATCAAACCTTTTACGCTGCTTATTTTTTAATATTTAAGTTATAAATTCCGAAAAAGATAATTTATCTCTGTGTTACATATTTATTCATTTATTTTTAACTTTTGTAAGATTGTTAATTAAATATTTTGTATCTTAAGATTCAATAACATTATCTATTTTCACTAACATTATTTTAACTCATCAAACTATCTATTGTACTCGATACAAACAAGCAATAGTTTTAACTTATTTTGGTTTTTGTTAACGTCGTACTAGAAGCAACACGAGGGCTATTAGAGACGGACTTCGTAATTTTGAGCCTCGGTCAAGTGACGAGGGCGACACCTGAGTTGGCACCCCCCTCTCCTAACTTCCACACCACACCATCGGGAGGTCTTTGGGCCCCAACTGATTTAACGTGCATCAGCCCCGTCAACACGGAGGTCTTTAGCGGCCAAGGATCGACCCCGCGACTGAACGAAAACCGCCGGCCACGAATCCGAAAACATGACCACAAGGCCACCGCAGCCACACAAACAAGCAATAACAATCCTTCATTAATTAAAATTTTGAGAAAGTATCTTTCTTTACCAAATTTTTGGATCTTTTTTGCTTTTAATATAGCAAATGTTATTGTAAAATCTAAAAAAAATTAATGTAATTTAAACTTTTGAAAGTAATTTACGTAATATTATTTAAATGGTGAGGTAACATATATCAATTCGTAACTATAATTGTTCCTAAGAATTAATTACAATGAATTCAGTTACATTTGACACGTTCTTTCAATTCTTTACGTCGAAAATAAACGAATATAAAATAAATTTTGTAAATGAATGAGTAACTGAAATAATTTTTTTAATTTATGCGTGGATATTAATTAAAATATTTTTAAAAAAAACAGAATTTGTAATTTTTAAGATTTACTAATGGAACAAACCGTTTGAAAAATTTAGATTTCCTTCATTATTATTTAATATATTTCTGTTGGAATAAATTTATTAGAAACACAGCAAAAATTAGAATATGCTAATATATTTACATTTGCTACATTGCACCCAAATTATACCCAGGAAAATATATGCCTAAAATTTTATTTATTTATGTACCTTTGAAATAATCTATAGTTAATTACTAACACTAAAATTGCTTATGCTTTTTGTGAAATTTAAGTAGTGGAAGCATGAAGAACTGTAGTTAGATAAATAACCCCGAAAAAGGAAAAATAGTTAGAGGAAGAAGAATGAAAAAAAAAAAAAAATAACGAAGAATTGGAACTTGCTATGATTGTTAATTTTATTTACTTTCGGTATTTGTGTTTATCTATTTTGTTATAGCACCAGAACATAACGCAGGGCAAATCCTTTGATCACGGAGAGCAAAAAAATTTTGTGACGTTAGGCTATTCGCGATTTTCTCTTCTCTAACCTTGGAGACTTCTATTTAGCTTAATTGCATAAAATTACAATCTTTTCCCAACCCAAATGAAACGTGATTAAGTAAATTTGAAATGAATGAAGTGAAGTGATTCAGATATCATGATATTATAAGTAAGGGGGAAATGAGAAAAGTGATGGAGGCTACAAGCATCTAGCCCCTCAGATACTAGTTTCCTCCACGAAAATCTACACAGATTCCCGTTTAACGTGTTTATGTCAAAGAGTTCGGCATGCATAAAAGCTGACACCGCCACACGCTGGGAGGTAAAGAACATTTTCTTGGATATGGACGGAAAAAAAAATCAATTTTTTTTTTATTTATTTTATTTATTTTGATCAATGAGTTAATATTGTTGTCTTAAGAAAACGTTGTTCTATGGTATAAGAAAACATAGGGATAATCATTCTGCATATAAACGCTATACTCACAATGAAAAATCTTTGTTACGTAAAATCACGCTGTACAAAATTATTTTATTTTTGTTGGAATAGTAGTTACATTTTTCTTAAGATATATTTAATTGCATTATTTATCGTTTGCTTTAATTTCAATGTCTGAAAAGAATATCGTCAATAACTTTAATAATTTATCATCTGTTTAAATTTTTTATTGTCTGCCTTTATTTTAATATTTGAAAAGAATATCCTCAATCACTTTCAGAATTTATTATCTTTTTTAATACTTTATTGTCAGCTTTTATTTTAATATGTGAAAAGAACATAGTCAAAAGTTTTAATAATTTATTGTCTATTTTAACATTTTATCGTCTGGCTTTATTTTAATATGTAAAAAGAACACTGTCAAAAGTTTTCATAATTTATTGGCTACTATAAAATTTTATATTTTGCCTTTATTCGTTTTGTTGTAATATCGGCATCATTTCCGAAATTTAGGGGTTTTTTTGTGTGTGTTTTGAAGATTGTGTATTCTATAAAACTTCGATAATTGCGCTTGGATTTTATTCATTTTTTTACAAGAAAAAGAATGTTTGGGACAAATCATGAGTTATTTAATTTATTAATACAACCCTGTACTCCTCAAAATTATCTCATTTTAAAAGAGGAAATTTTGTTCATCACGTCTGCCTTGAATTTATCTCAGAGTAACATTTTACTTCTTGAAAACAAACTTAAATCGATGTGTACTCATTTTAAAAAAAGTTAAAGCTGAAAAATATTGTTAATAAATATATATTAAAAATTTTAAAACAAAACACATAACTACCCTGTAAGGCCCTGCCCATGACCTATTTATGGTTGATAGACCGGGGTTAGGAATTGGTTCCCCTTAAATTCTGAATTCTCTTTTTATTTTGTACTTAGCATCTGTAACGCAATTGTGGCACATTGAGTGGGTAATACCAATTTGCTCCTATCAAGCACTTTAATTAATACATAAGGTAAAAATATTTTTACGCTTTTTTCTGTTTGTAACTAAAGGTCACAACCGACTATTTTCCGATCTTAATACTTTCATTACATTATATCTGGTGATATATGTGACTTGTTAATACAGAGCTGGGTATGTCTTTGAATAAAAATTCTAGTTTAACACACCTTTAAGGTATCCGCCTACCTTCGAAAAGGAATTTTTCAAATAATTGAAAAAATAATTTTTTATATGCATTATACTATAAGATGTGGCTAAAAACTTAAAATACAATGCAAAATTTGCATAAATTAATAATTGTTTTAATACTTCAGCTCAAAAAATACATAAAAATAGCAGTAAAATGGCACTTGTGCAAAACACCGAAATTGAAATTTAAATAGAGATATTTCAATTCTGTAATTTTATTATGATGAATTGAATCTAATTTAGGATTTGTGCCTCTCTCACAATTATAACCCTGATAAATAAATATTTATAGGAAGTCGTACTTTAACATACAGAAAAAACGTACAATTTTGTGACAAATTATGACTTTTATAATCAATAAAATGCAAAGTAATCGCATTATAACAATAGGAGAGGTTCAAATCTTGAATTCACTTTCATAGAGTATTCCATGAAAGTTTCATAACATTACATACATAATTTTTTTCAATACAAAATTATTGAATTCATTAAAATTTAAGATTACCTACAAAAATATTTTTTTTTAGGTAATAGAAGAAAAAGGAAGAGATATAATTTTAATAACTCTCACACACATATATATATACACAAAGTGTTTCAAAATTCATGGGCAAAAAATTGAGGGGTGATAGAAAATATCTAAACAAGCAATATTCACCTTTCCACGCACTTTATGCTTTCCATTACAGCCTCGCTTCACCGCTTGCTCTTCGCATATGCACTGCAAGGTGAGAATTGCTTGTTTAGATGTTTTCTATCACCCCTTAATTGTTTGCCCATGAGTTTCGAAACATCCTGTTATACATATATAATATATATACTTAATTTACAATTATTATAGTTGTAAACATTAATCTTTTATTTTTTTAAAAAAGCTATTTTTCTTTAAATATGGAAAAATTATGAATTTTATAAATCTATTTCAAAAATAATGTACAGTATATTTTAAATCCAGATTCATGATAAATCGATAAAGGAATAGTAAAAACAAAGATTACATATGTTTGGTATTATTTTAAATGTGTTGCGTATTTTTTTTTTTTTTTTTTTTTAAGTAATAAGTTAAAAAAAAAAAAAAAAAAATTTAAGGTATCCGCCTACCTTCGAAGAGAATTTTCTTAAATAATTGAAAAAATAACTTTTTATATGGATTATACTATAAGATATGGCTAAAAACTTAAAATACAATGTAAAATTTGCATAAATTAAACACTGTTTTAATATTTCAGCTAAAAAAACACATAAAAATAGCAGTAAAATGGCACTTGTGCAAAACACCAAAACTGAAATTTAAATAGAAATATTTCAATTCTGTAACTTTTATTATGATGAATTGAATCTAATTTAGGATTTGTACCTCTTTCACAATTATAACCCTGAAAATAAAATATTTATAGGAAGTCTTACTTTAACATACAGAAAAAACGAACAAATTTGTGATAAGTTATGACTTTTATCATCAATAAAATGCAAAGTTGTCAAATCATAACTATAGGAGATGTTCAAGTCCTAAATTCAATTTCATAGAGTATTCCATGAAAATTTCATAACATTATATACATAACATTTTTCAATACGATGTTTTGCGCTGAAGCAAAATATGAAAATCTAGATTTTGAGAAAAAGCTGAAAATACATTTCAACCCAGAAACTTACCTAATTAGATAGACATTTAACATTAAAAGGCCCCTGATTTGTGAAGTTCACTATCTGTATTATTTAAATAAGTTATCTTTTTCTTCCTGATGGCCTTTAAAACTTTCCTACGCTTACATTTAACAAGTGTTGTATAACGCTTCAATTCCCTGATTCGATTGTAATCCAACTTTTTGTAGCCCTTTATAGTGAAGTAGCCCGTATTTTCAATGTTCAGCTTATTTAAGACTTTTAAGCAGCCTTGATGTCCTTCGTTAAATTGTATAATTCCATCATATGCACCTAATTTCACATTTTTCAAACAAACAAAAACTTCCTTTGGTACTCTTTATCATATTGCACCACTAAAAGATTCATTGGCATTTTGGATCTTAGGAAATTCATCTTGTATGTTGGAAGATATTTTGATGGCAATATTGCGTAAAATAACAATGAAAAACAAACATTAAAGTTCCATTTCCGGTAGCAGAATGCTACTTCCAGTTCTAAAATTTGACACAGACTATTATTAAAATGCTTATAACTCAAGTTCTACGTAAGATAGAAACAAAATTGAAACTGTTCTAGAAAGCTAAGAAATTTGGCTTCAATAATAGACCGTAAATAAAAAAAATGACTTTTTGACCGAAAATCGCGTTTTAAAGGTAGGCGGATACCTTATATGAATCTATATTTACAGATTTATTATAAATGTTATGACTATACATTATTGTTTTCAAATTTATTTAATTATTACCATTTGCTAAAAGCACCATATTCTTAAATCTGAGTTTCCTTTCACTTTCAAAAAGTTATAAATAACTAATTACTGATATAATAGTTTGCACAAACTAATCATTCATTTGTCTATGAGAACCAAATCTTCTTTCAAGTTCATCATTTTAAAATTTCCTAGGAGGACATAATCTATGTTATATTTTTAAAAACATGTATGGAATTATTTGAAAAAAAAAAGCTTCCTTTGTATTTATTAGTCCTTGGAAATTTTGTGAGGACAATGCCTGGGAAACAGGTATTAAAAGTCTCCAGTGTTTAAGCCAAGTTACCACTTTTGCCAATAATTCACCAATATATTTTCCTACAAGAAAACTATTGTTAGTTACCTATTAAGTGAGCAATATGAAAATCAATGAATGATTAATTGTATGGGCAATATTTGATATGTTGGCCTTGTGAAAAAGGAAGGCAGTAATGCTTGGAAAATAAACTAAAACAGACTTCTTCATAATCACAAAATATTTAAGCCTATCACGAGCATCAGAGATATAGGTTCAAGACCCAGTTCTGACCTTTTGCATCATGCATTGTTCCTGATCACATTTTAGGTTCAGAGTTGCAATTATCTTAATATTTAAGAGAAGTTCTGAAGAATGAGAGAGAGAGAGATTATTATATCAATAAGAAAAATTATCACCTGATACATATAAAAAATGAAACATCTTACTGGCAGAGAAGGAAGATGTTTTTAGATTAGATGTTAAGCAGGATTCTCAACGCAAACCTAGTTCAAAATCAGCAGAAATAATGAGACTTTTTCTGAAAAAAGAGACATAAATTTCTAATACGTAATCAAAATATAGACCTTATAGTTTGCTTTGGCGTTTAACTTAAATATACTTATTAGTTATCATGTTAATAACATTAATTAATAAGAAGTAGAGTACTATACAGTAATCAATAAGTGTTATTTATTATTGAAATATAATACAGTAGAACCTGCTTAAGAAATGTTCCTACTAATGACGTTTTATTTCTGTGATCCCAAATTTTCCCAGATATCGATAATCATAAAATTTTCTTTTTAAGAAGTTTGGGTTTTAAACATTATCTCACTTAAGAAGTTTTTCTCCTCCGAACCTCCTTTTCAACTGTATTGTGTAGCTTAATTTTTAACTCAATGGAAACAAGACTCCTTGTTTTCATATAACAGGGATTACAAAAGAAGGGTGCAAACACACCTGGATGGACTTTGTCCAAGGAATAAGGCAATAAAAATTATTCTTGGGTTTCTTCAAGAGTCGTCCATTGCATTTCCTAACCCAGTTAAGAATGGAAGATCTTAAGCCAGTGGTTTGAGACCCAGCTGCAAGCCATAAAACTTACAGGGGGAAGTGCCCTCCTAATTAAAACCAACCCCTCTACCAAATGACTTGAATATACAATGAAATAAAGAGCGAAATTCTAACTTGTGACAACATTCTAAATATATTCTTCGCTAGAATTGGTAAGATTAGGTTTTCTACCACAGACCCTGTACGTGAAACATAGAGACCCTGACCTATATGTTCCAGTTTAAAGCTAGTATCAGATGGATGGGAAAGAATAATTTCTCAGTTCTTTCTATATGAAATTACTACTGGTGTGTCTTTGGCAGGTTGAACTAATGAATTAGAAGAGACAAATGACATAGAAATAGTTGAAATTCGTCGTTTTGTTAGATCTGGAAACACACCCAAAAATTTCACCAGTCTTAATAACTATCTTGGGAATGACCAAGTTGTACCAGGAAATAAGCTTCATGATTCAAAAATCAAAAAGAGTTAATCTCTTTATAGATAAAACATAGACAATGTTCCAAATGTCTTAGTGATCTACATCAATCTCGATTTTACCAACAACTTTTAACTTGTGTAAATTCGCGACATATCCCATTCGCGACATATGCGACATATCCCATTCAGGTGAATATACGGCTAATAAGAGTTTCAACAATTTTCAAAGGAAATATTTCAGCCCATTCTCTAAAATGTCCTATTTTCATGGAAGAAAAATAAATATTGGAATTATAGAGCATAGAACACTTAACAGTACCGGAAGTGAGGTGACGATTTCGAGATATTAAAATACTAAGAAATAGAAACCATATTTCCATTTTTATGCAAAATTCTACAATTTGGGTCTCGTAGTATATTTTCAACCAGAAAAAAGCAGGCGCTTACAGTGAAAAAAATTTCTGTCAACCAAAGTGGCTGTACATCCTTTAGTAAGGATGCATCTAATAGCACAGAAAAAGGATGAGAATAGATGAAATAACCTTGTTTGTAAATATATTCTATACATTTTTTTTTAATTTGCACTGTGGATTAAGAAATCCGTATACCCTTCTTTTTTTATAGTATATCTTCGAGGGAAGAATAGAAATTACAAGACATAATTTTTTTTCTATTTCACTTATGAACTTTTTGCAGTGAAACTGTAGAGTCCCCCCCCCGCGAAAAAAAGCCTTTTGGTTAAATATCTCTCCCTTTTTACAAGCAGATTTTGGGCTGTTTCAAAATTTTCTTAACACAGACAAGGACATATGAAATTTTCCCGTTGAAACTATTTTTAGATTAGGCAGAACAGGCAGACCCGGTGGATGACTGATAATAGTAGAATTAAAGAATATCCCTCTCTTACATTTGTACTACACAAATAGTACAAATGTAAGATCTAGAAGTAGTAGCTAAATTTGAAATTAAAAATATTTCCTTCTATATTATTAATATTTACTTTCCAAGGAGACTAAACATCTCATTAATAAAATCTTTTTTTGAATCATTGTCGGATCTGGCCTTAATTTTAGGAGACTTTAAACTCCGTCATCCGATATGGGAATCGGGTCGTTTTTCTATATATAGCAATGACTTCGTCGATTTTTTAACGGACTCAAATTTTATTTTCCTCATTACCAGTTCTACCACGCATAAAAGAATGACAGTTCGCAATATGTTCATCAACCTTTTCAGGCTACACTAACAGTTATATTTTAAACTCATTTGATTGTGTTTGATTGTGATCATTGTCCCATCATTACAGAATTCTCATTACTCAAGCAAGATAAGCGATTTGTAATAAGAGTATATTGGCAAGAAATAATGAAACAATCACAATCTGCATTGAATAACCAAGAAGCATGATAAGATAACAATCACAGAAACTATTTCTAAAAAGTAATTAAAAATATAATACTAGTAATATTTAATTATCAAACAGATCATTTCTTCCATGATGGAACTGCAACTGTAATAAATTCATCAGACTCAAAAAGTTTTTCCTAAAAAAAGGCCATTCGTGATATTTCTCCTCAACCGTAGAATAAATACAAGCAGTAATCAAACAAGCTTACTATTCACATTAAAAATGCAAATAGAATATATATACTGAAACACAATGTGTAACAATACATCTAATCTTAGAGCCTTCTATAACATTCTTAATAATTTTTTTTCTCATAAATCCAGATTCGAATTTAAATGTTCCCGAGTTAATAATAAATATATCACCCAACTTTAAATTCAAGTTCATATTTTTGCCGACTATTTTGCATCCAGTTATACTCCCCATGAGCCGATTCCTTTAGATTTATTCAGCACCGAAGACAATTTACTTAATAAACCGTTCCATATCTCGAAATTAAATAGGGAGCTATACAAACATCCAAAACTACAACTCCAGATTCAGACCAGATTACAACCACTTTCCTGAAAAATTTGAATACAATCAATTTTTCTAAATTATTTTCAACTTTAATTTGAGAATTTAAGAGCACCTCAGTCTTGGAAGCGTGCAATCTTTCTTCCGACTCCGAAACTCTGCAAAGATTAAACTAAAATATCCTCATATAGACCAATAGTTTGAGCTTTGTTCGAAAGAATTTTTGCCGGGCATATCTCTTACTTTTTTGGCTATACAACGAAAATTTATGGAAATCATTATGGAAATTATTATTATGGAAATCTTCATTTTGGAAATGTTCCGTTTAAAGAGAGTGTAGAACAGTGCTATGTATCGCATTCACAAAACTATAGTAGATGCTGAATAGAAAAATAATTTTTTCATGGGAATAAATCTAGAGATCAAGAGTGCTTACGATTCAATGCATTTAGATGGCATTATGCTGAAGTGATATATGCTGATGAGATTTTTATTTATTGCTATCATTAGTCCCTCGATACTATCAGTAAAAAAAATTTCAAAATACTCTGGAAGGAGTCACAAAAGGATGCGAATACTAAAAATTTGCCTTAAGCCCAAACAAAAGTACTTTAGCGGAACTTTCTAATAAAAGGATCCAAACACTTCCTAATATTATGTTGGCTTGTGTGTGGATATCCACTCTTATGACAATCCTCCATTAATCATTTGGGAGTATATTTTTCTTAGCGGAAGCAAAATATATTTATAATGAATCAAACGAAAAATAAAGTTTTAAAAAAAAAGTAATAGCCTTAAAGGTACGACATATAAGCATCCTGGTCTGAGAGCTGAAGACTTAATTAAATTATCAACAATAGCATTTTCAGTACCTTTTATTACACCTGTTATTTCATAAATAAATGGTCTGATAATCAGCTCAAACTTTTCAATAATAATACAAACCAAAGCTCTCAGAATTGAGTTGAGTCTTCCACAAAGAACACCAAACATTCGGCTCTTAAAATTGGCTAAACAGGTATTTTTTTCAGAGAAAATAATATGTTTGGCAAGTAAATTTTTTATCACTCAAATATCAAATGATAACTCTTGTTCTATGCATCTCATTAGTCCTAGGAAAATAAATATGAAAGTCCTGGAAGAGGACAAAAACAATCACCATGAATATTTTTCACATTTAGAACGTTTATGCATATTCATGAATTTCACGAAGCTTCCGTTTAAGATTTATACAGATGAATTTGGATTTCAAGATAAGAATTTACCATTTTTTTACTATGCCAGTAAGAGAATTGTTTGATGAAATAGAGAATCATAGTTTCCGAGGTTTTTCATAATAGCTACGGATGCGTCAACCCCCCAAAATACAAGTTGTCCCGAAACTTTGAGCACAAACTTGAAAAGGATGTAGAGAACATCGTTTGGAAACATAATAAAATCGAAAGCATGTGTAGCAATCGATAGGTAAAGCTATACGCGAGTTCTCAAGATCGGCACATGTGGCTTCCTCATTGTAGGCGCCGACTGCGTGCGATGAACATGAAACATTACTTAAACGCTGAGAAGACAGATATCCACTTAGTCTATGGCCTAACCAACGGAAATCGACGCGTAGCTGATATCCAACAAGACGTCAACCAAATCATAAAATTCTCGCTTAGGTACATCAGAGCTTTGCGGAACGTTGATCTATCACAACAACGATGCAAGATACTGGGTGGCCTCTACTAGCATGAACACCCATACTGGAAGAAAATCTATTACATGTTGTGGATCGAAATCCCAGAACCAGCTTAATAGGCACTTGCCGCTACCTCTGATTCGTCTCGATCAAATGTCTGGCACGTTCTGCAGAGAGAAGCCTTATATCCTTTTCATCTTCAGAGAGTTCAATTACTGCAGCATTATGATGATCACCCATGACGTGTCACATCTCCACTGTGGTTCCCTTACCAAAGTGCAGCTGACCCGCAATTTTCTAGTTCTGTGTTATGTGCAGTGATGAAGCAACCTTTCACGTGAAGAGTTGTTCAATATGGACAATGTGCACATGTGGGCCTTAGACAGCCGACATGAAACCCGACCACGAACCACACAACAAAGCTTCATCGTTAATGTGTGGGTGAGTATCGCGATGGACAATTTAGCCGGATCATACATCTTACCAACTCGACTGGACGTTCGTAAATATCTCGTTTTCATTCAGGAGGCTCTTCCAGAAATGCTTTAACAGGAGGCATATGATCGACGCTGAGTGGGATTTAAGCATAATGAGGCCCCATCTAGTACGCATGTTGCGTTCATGATCATGTGTACCTGATATTTGGAAACATTTGGATTGGGCGTGGTTATCTCGTCGTATGGCCTCCCAGATCAAGAGAATTATCTCCTCTTGATTATTTTCTCCAGGGTGCTATGAAGAGCATTGCATAGACACGCCCATATATTCTGAAATGGACCTGATGACACGAATCTCCATCACTGCTGCTACGATCTGCGAAACACCAAATATCTTCGAAAATGTGCACTAATCCACGTCGTTTAGATGCAAGCGTGTATTCATGCCAACGGATGAAATTTGAAACTCCTCCGATGTGATGCGTATAAATCATACATTGTATTCGTTTGTTGCGTAATAAAACATTTAAAACTGTTTTCTGTATTGTGACCGTACTGTGTATTTGTGTCTCTTTATCACGTGATGGTGATGTTTCCACACATGCTTTTCTGTATAATTAAGGTTCCTAACGATATTCCCTACCTCCCCTCTAAGTTTGTACACGAAGTTTCGGGATACCCTGTATAACATCTATTGCAGCATGGCCGGATGAACCCACAGTTAGTCCGTGTACAGGCACGGAGTAAAAAAATCGAGGGCGTAAAATTGCCAAAATAAAATAAGAACAAAATCGCAACGGAGTTTCTGAATGAATTAGAAAATTCTAAGAAACGATAAAACAAAAATAAAACAACCTAATGTTATGTATTAATAACCACAAACTTTCAAGACTCTACTTCAATAATAGATAAATATATCTGATAGTAAAAGCTGGATTTTATTATGGTTAAAAAATACGAAAGTTATCCGCAGGAATAAATTCAGGTTAGAATATATAGAAAAATTGGTCATTTTTAAATCTCGAAATAGGACCTAATAATGCAAAGCACATATCTAGAGGATGAGCAATCACTATTTTAAACAACGAAAGTCGAAGTTATTAAAAACGAAACTTAAGTAGAAATAAATAATTCATCCTTGTTAAATCTGTTTTCTCGTCTGTTTTACTTACAAACAGTTCAATATCAATTAATTTTTATTGATCCATAATTTATGCTTACCCTTTAGTTTTATTATGCTCAAAAGAGTAACAAAATACAAGTTTTTAAATTTGTTAGTAATATAATTTGGATCTATTTAAGAATCTGGGGAAGAAGTAGAGTCACGAAAAAAAAATCGAAAAATATTAGTTTATTTAGTTTTTTTTTTTTTTTTTTTTTTTTTTTAAAAATTTTTAATTAAAAATTTTTTTTTAATATAGTAGAGGCATTTTGTTAAAAATAAAAATTAAATTCAGTGTCTATGCATAATTTTGTTCTATACAAAACAAACTGAAGGCAAATTTGGTTTATGGTTTCCTCAAAAAGGTCTGTGGCACTACTTTTATTCAGTTTTAACTTTTCTAAAATCAGTAGTGATAGGTTTTAAAATTTCATTTCGGTGCCATGGTGCAGGTAATAATGGCAGAGAGAAAACAGCGTTTGAACAAAATAGCCTCCACTATATTAAAATGTTGGCAAAATTATGCATACGCTGACAAACTTCACAACCCTCCCAATCATGACTAAAGGATTAGCCGTTGAATATGATCTAGCTCGAAATCTGGACTTAAAAAACAGAATTAAAAAGTTTGTGGAATTTAAAGTTCGTACAAAATATTTGCTTAAATATAGCCTTAGTTTGAATGTTTAATTGTTATAGATTTTATTATTTAATTATTATGGTTATATTTATTAATGCGGTTAATCATAATTATCACGGGTTTTTTAGGTATATGATTTTATCATCACTGATACTGATGTATAAGGTAATTTGTATATGTGTTAATTATAAAAATTGCGGAAGAGAGAATCTTATTTTTATCAAAAAATTGCAAAAAAAAGCTTTCCTAAATCATATTATCGTGTTTGCTTTTGATATGTTTTGTTAGAGGTGCTTAATCGATGACAAAAATACTAGAGGCAGACTTTTACAAGTTATTTCTTTTACTTTCTTAAATTTTGAAAATATAAAAAAAAATAACTATGTTAAATAATTTTATCGTCGATTCCTTTTGTTCCGTTATATTGCATGTAGTTCCCAAAATAAAAATAAGAAGAAAAAATTGAAGCCGTAGACGTCTATTTCTCTGATTTAACGTTTTACATGTATTTAAACTTGTTAAAGAAATGCAATTAAAGAATACACAAAACAAAAATACGGATATGAACGATTGCGTTAAAGAAGTAATATGTTTTTCACAACGACACTTTTATCTATAAGCAACGACTTGTCATTTTACTTAGACGTAAAGTAAAAAAGAGGGTTGTAATGAAGATCATCGAATTTGACAGAAGTTTGCTCAAGTGAGCAAAGGACCAAGTAGTGAGTTATTGTTAAATATAAGCCAAAGTGTCAAACCTTGTATGGGATTCCAGAATAGTATTTTTAGAAAAATTATTTTAGACTGTAGCAAATGTTAAAAAAGTGACAGGAAGACAGAATAAAATGATTTATTATTCCATTTATTTAACGAGTTTGTAATATTGTATTGATACATTTTCATTTTTTTATGATTCTATGAAATAATTTTGACTGCCTGCCTGACAATAAAATTATATAATTTGTATGCATCATAAAATTAATTTAAAAAATGAATTTCTCTTAAGCGCAGTAACAGAAATACCTGAATTTGTCTTTTTTTTTTTTTTTTTTTTTTTTTTTTTTTTCAATATTTTATAGGGCTCTCATTTAATAATGGAGTGGTAATCTTTTTAGTTACCTTTTTCTTATACTATAACAGTAAACTTACCACTACAAAACAATATTTGTTGCAAAATTTACAAAAATGCTTGAAGATCTCGAAAGATAATTTTTTTTTATCGGTAGAGACACTAAAAATACCTAGACGTCTAGTTCCTCTTCGAAACAGACAATTTAATTACGAAAATCAGGTTGAACCCATAATTGATACACCAGACAAAGAAAAAATTGAATTCTTTTGCAACTTGGTTGACACTGCAATCAGTTCTTTAGAGCAAAGCAATTTCATAAGAATTACATCCGTTTTTTATATCCTACATATAAACTAAAAGATGTTAGTTTTTCTATAATATTGGCCAATTACAAAGGTTTGAAAACCGTTTTAACACATGGAGAATCATCTCATATAAACAGCTTGAAACTTTGTGATGAAATATTGGAAGTGTGACCTCTATTGGAAAAAGTTTTACTAGCTTTGGAGGTATTGAAATAGAAAACAAAAAGGAATTTTGCTTCAAACTTGAGCATTGCTCTAAATATTTTACTATCTCTTCCAATAAATGTTGCATCTGGGGAATGTAGTTTTTTCAAACTAAAAGGTTATCAAGACGTATTTGTGAGCATCATCTCGAACAATACTGTCAGACCTCGCTATATTAGGAATTTAGTGTTAACTTATTAACAATTTAGATGTCTCTAAATTAATTAGAGAATTTTCTGAATTAAAAGTTCGTAAAAAAATCGCCTGAATTATATTCCGGTTAATTTTTTTTTTAAAATGAAGTATTTTAAGTGAAAAGTTCTTAGAAATATTTGAATCAATTATAGAGTTATACTATTTTTTTCTGAATGTTTACTTAAAATGCTAGAAAGACCATATACCTTTTTATAGAATGCTTGTATTATAGTTCTATGGAGGCGCAATTTCTTACTTTTGCACGGAGAGGCTCAAAGGCTAATAGCAGGTATCACAAAAATACCTCTTATTTGTAGAGTAAATTATATTAATTCTATCTTTAGTTGATATGGCAGAAGTACTAGCTATATGTGAAGCTGATTGGTTGGTTAGAATTTCTGGCACTGAGTTCTCTTGGGACATAATGTGTAAGACACAAGGTAAAACATATGTCAAGTTTTAGATGATTTAACTGAATTAAACAAAAATCTGTTAATTCTGTCCAATTGCTATTTAGCGCTGTTTGTATTTAAAAATGAACAATATTAAAATCCCCAAAAGTCGTTCATAGGTTAGCCAGTAAGATATTTATGCAATTGCATTTTCATGATCAGATGATACAGTTCTGGTTTCAGGAACATCGAAAATTGTTTGGAATGAATTGGCTAACCTTGGCATCATCCTTGATAACACGCTCATTTTCAGACAACATATTACAAAACTCCTAGGAAAATCCCGACTTGCCGCGAATAAATTAATCCCACTAATTTATCGGAGTTCTACATTGCCTATTAAATTCAAGTTGCTTGTCTATGCACTGTATCTGAGACCCATCATTACCTACGCTTGTCCAATTTGGAACCAGGCTGCTCAAATACACCACAATAAATTAGAAATATCACAAAACAATATTTTAAGAATAATCGCACGAGCCAGATGGTTCATACGCAACGAAGATATCCGAGATTCCCTAAAATTCCATAAACTTCAAAATAACAATAATATAATCGCTGAAAATTTTAATAATACCCTTATCAACCACCCAAAAGTATCAATTCAATAAATTAATAGCTATACTCGAAATTATAGGACTTGAACGACGACGACATTCGGATGAGGAAATTGAGTGCTGGCCTGGGCAGGCACTTTACTAATGTTTGAGCTGTGATCTTTTTTTAAAAAAGATCATTAAAAAGAAAAGGAACAAGCAGTTTAAGATGCGCCGAGGCGCTTAGTATGAGATAGTGCGAAAGAAATAAGTGTAGGATGTAATATAAAAGAAGAGAAAAAAAAACTTTCTTTTTTCCCTCAGCCGGAATAAATTCCAGCCATGGGATTTTTTTTTTTTGATAATAAAATGAATAAAAAAGATTAAAAAAGTATTTATGTAATTTTTTTTTTTTTGTAATTATATAAATTTTTCATTTCAGGAGAACGGTGACCTTTATGGACAGTCCGCATCCCGAAATGAGCAAAGTGTATATTTGTTTTTGTATTTTTTGATAAAAATAAAGAGTAAAAAGTAAATAAAACAAAGATTCTAGGAAGGAAGTTTAGTGACAGCGAAAAGGTAGAGCAAAAAGGTATCTGGTAGAGCGTCCAAGTTCAGAGAAACAAGTCGCGGAGTCTTAGAAACGACTTCGAGCGAGATGGATTTGAGTGACGGTAGAGAGGTTTCCTATTGGCTGAGGCGGTGGTGTGCTAAGGAGGGTGAATTTGACCTACACTCGGCAACAGTAACGGCTAAGTTTACGAGCAATGTGGGTTCAGAGAAGGTCACTCCACTTCACACCAACTCATCAGAGTCACAAATATTATCAACGAAGGGTTTGTCCTCAAACGTTATACCATAGGGGTCTTCTTAGATGTAAGAAGGGCCTTTGACGAAATGTGGCATGACGGCCTGATTTATAAATTAATTTAATTAAATTTCCCTAATTACCTCATTAAAATTATCAATTGTTTCTTAAAAAATAGATCATTTAACGTTCGAATTAACAAAACTCACTCCAGCCCTGGCCAAATTCATGCGAGCACCCCTCAAGGCGGGGTCCTCTCGCCCCATTTGTACAATTTGTACACGCATGACTTTCCACTCCACGCCAGTATTAGCACTTGCCTCTTTGCGGATGATTCCGCGGTGCTGGCCCAGGGCTACAACATCAGTTACACCCTAAAAACATGCAAAACTATCTGGACTCCTTAGAGAACTGGCTAACCCTTTAGAGGATTGCAATTAATGTGGAAAAATCGCAAGCCATCCTTTTTCAAAAAGGAAGACAAAATCCCCCAAACAACTTAATCCTTTTCGACGAAGATATCAACTGGGTATTGGTGGTTAAATATCTGGGCCTGCATCTCGACCAAAAATTAACTTATGCTAAACACATTAAATTTCTCAAGGATAAATTTTGGAATAAAATTCATCTCTGCATCTCATTGATTGGCAGATATTCCCCCTTTCACTTAAAAACAAAGTTCTTCTCTATAAGCAGGTTTTGCGCCCAGTTATTATCTACGCCTCCTCTATTTGGGGAGCGGCAGCCCCGACCCACCTAAAAAATATTCAAATAATCCAAAACAAAATCTTACGTATTATTACGAACGCTCCATGGTACGTTAGGAGCTCTGTTATCCATAATGACTTGCAAATAGAGCCAACAGAAAACTTCATTACTAAGTTTTCTAGAAATATTTTTCACTCAATTAAAAATCCCGCCAAGCCCTTAATCAGAGCCCAAACCATCTTCACTGATATCAACAACAAACAAAACTTTGCATATAAGACAACAAAATGGAGACAGCCTCTAAAGCCCCCATAGTTCCCTTCCTTTTGCATATCAATCCGTTCTTCTGACATCAAATCCTTTATATGTTAAAAAAAAATCGCACTTACTCCCTCTCTGACTGAGGGAGAATCACAGGATTGATTGCAGCTTGCTGTATTCACTCCTGCTGGTCACACCCTGATTTTAAACTTTTTTTTTTTCCTTAGCCTTGTCACTCCACCTCTAAGGTGAATTTTCTAATTGTTCATTTAAATAAGATTCTTTTATACGGAGCAGAAGCGTGTAAACTCGCTGGCGCTTGTTTACATCTAATTTTAGTAGTAGCTAAGTTTACGAGGTTCCTATTTTAATAATAAAACTTACCCTCTCATCAGAATTAACAAATAAAGTTAAGTGCATCATTAATTATAAAATTAAACTTAATTGTAAACAGCTATAATAATTGTGGTCAAGGCACAAGCGCCTGGGCGTTCGACAGAGTAAGGAACTGCCGAAACAAAGTTGGAAAGTAAAGTTATGAAAGCGCGCATTGCCATTGGACGCTGTAGCCAGTAAGCTAAGGACCATATATAGCAATGGGCGGAGTGAACGTTAGGGGTGGGACTTCAGTTCGCAGTCGAAAACGGCTGCGAGAAAGCTGTCGTCCACGGGATTTTGAGAGGTTATAACAAGGTAAAAATTAAGTTAAAATTAAATTGAAATAAAAAGAAATGCCGTACAGAAACCAATTTAGAGAAATATGCAATTAGAAATTTTGAGGGAAAATTTAAAACGCGAGGAGATGAGTTTGAAAAACAAGAATTAAGCTGAATTGAGCGCTATTAGCGACATCTGGTGATGAAAAATGTTATGAATCTTAGGAAAATGCAGTTATAATTTAAAAAGTGTTTAATTTTCAAGAATTAAAGATTTTAAAATTTTGAGAGTGCTCGACAGTGTTACGCGAGGTCCATTTTGACCATGGGGCATTGCCACTTATCGATGCGAAGTCCTGAATTTTGAAGATAAGCAGGATATCACTAATGCATTACTTCAATGCGCTCGCAGCCTTTTTAGGGCTGGGAAATGGACATATGAATGTCCGATCGTGGCTCTCGGTCTCTTTTGCGAGGATGCGATTGACGCATCCATACGCGGGGAGTTGGTAAAGCAGTGCATTAGGTATTTGAGGGATCCTGTTGAAGAAATTTAATTATTGTTTTTTAATGAACTCTAGAATTGGTTCAATTTTTAGATCTTTATGCAGGACTTCATTCCGGACAAACCAGGGTGCATTTATCATTTTCCTAAGGTGAATGTTTTGAAAGACGTGCAGTCGTTTCAAATGGGTGGTTGCAGCGGACGCCCAGATAGGCGATGCATACAACATGATCGGTCTTAGGATCGACTTGTAGAGCAAGATTTTGTGCCTGATCGCCAGCTTGCTCTTTCGAGAAATCAAGCGAGTGAGCAAACTGCTCATTCCGATAGCCTTTTGATGGGCATTTCGGATGTGGTGGGCAAAAGTTAATTTGGCGTCTAAAATTAACCCTAGGTACTTATATTCAGTGACCCAGGGGACGGGATGATCAAAAATGGTGACTGCTGGCAAATTGCCAATACACCGTTGTTTCGTAAAGAGGAGGCAAGCGCTTTTAGATGCATTAACTTTAATTTTCCAGTCAATGAGCCAGAGCTGTAAACGAGAAATGTATCTCTGCAATCTTTCAATAATTTTCCGATTGCAGATGTCTTGGGACATAATAGCAGTGTCATCAGCATACATTGCTAAGTGAATGTTGGTAGCCTTCGGGATGTCATTTACGTACAAAGAAAAAATTCTTGGACTTAAAATCGATCCCTGGGGGACTCCACTAAGGATTGGATGGGGGGAGGAGACTGCATTTTCGATTCGAACTCTGAAACTGCGAGAGTCAAGGAACGAGTGAATAATTTTGATAAGTTGGTCCGAAATTCCAAGTCGCATCATCTTGGAAATGAGCCCATCATGCCAAATTTTATCAAAAGCTTTGGCAATATGGATAAAAAGCATACCCGTGACTTTGTTATTGGAAAAGCCTTGTTGGACCGTCTCAGTAACTCTAAGTAACTGTGTTACTGTAGAGCACTTGGGAACCAAACCATGCTGCTCTGGAATAACAATATTCCTGAAATTGCAGAACTGGTCCAGGCGATTCAAAATAACAAATTCGTATGCTTTGCTCAGCGAACTGAGTAACGATATGGGGCGATAATTTTGAGGATTTGAATCATCTGAATGGGGACCACAATGGCGATCTTCCAGGCCATAGGGAAGTAGCAGTTCTCCATTAAAAAGTTAAAGAGCAGCGTGAGAAGAAAAATAAATTTAAGAGGGAGATTTTTGAGAATGCGATTTGAAATTAAATCCAATCCTGGAGCCTTCTTAATTTTGGTGTTGTGTATGAAGTCCAAAATTTCGCTAGCCTGGACTGGTTCCAGGTCTAGACAAGTGGGGGAGGCCAAAAATCTTTGGACTTTTCGATTAGTATGAGCTGAGAATCTGGGATTCTCGTCTTCATTTGGTTCGAATTGTTTTTGAAAGCTATCAGCTATAACTTCCGCCTTTTCAATAGGAGCTACAGCAACACTGTCTAGGGCGCCCTTTAGGGGCGGAATGGTGTGAAAAGGCTTTTTGAGTCGGGAGGTTTCCCTCCAAAGGGTGTTTGTATCAGGCAAGATGCCTTCAATGTGTTTTTCCCATTTTTCCTGGGAAAGGTGTTGAATGTCTCGTTTAATTTCATTGCTGAGTGCTCGGAGTTCAGATTTAAGAGCCGGATTCCTACATCTTTGCCAGACTCTCCGTACATAATTTTTGCGACGAATTTTGGTTCTGATTTCTATAAGGAGTCTCAGAGGAGGAGGTTTAAATTTAGGTTTTGAGGCCGTCACAAGTGCCTCGGAAATAGTTACACCAATTTGTTCTATGGAATTTTCAATATCCTCATTGCTGGAGGTTTTTGGAATAGGGAGGGGTTTTGAATTTAAAATAAATTTAAAGTTCTCCCAATTGGTAGAGAGTTGCTCTGGTAATTTTAAAAACGCAGAGTTAGTGTTAAGAGTCAAAATGACCGGTAAATGATCTGAACTCAGATCATGAATGACTCTTATATCAAAATTAAAAGGAATATTTTTAAAGATTGCAAGATCAATGATAGAATCCCTAGCCCCCGGTCGGGATGCAGGGTTGATGTGCGTAGGAGTGTACGGTGCTACAACCCTAGCACCTGGAGTTCTGCTTATAATATTTTTAAGTTTAAAGCCAAAAGTGTTTGATCTTGAATCATGCCAATCTTTATGACGAGCATTCATATCTCCAGCAATAATTACATTTTGACTAGAATTTATAAGTTTAATAAAATCCTCCTCTGGAAATAAGTAACGATTATGAGGGGTATATAAGCAGAAATTATTATATAAGCAGAAATTATTTGCAAAGGAGGATAATTATTAATTTTAATTTCGATAGCAGTTGCATCGATATACTGTAACCTCGGCAAGAGGACTCTGCAATGTTCATAATTACTTTTACAGTATATAGCGGTGCCTCCGTCGATACGAGGAGTTAAAGTTATTCTATCGTCTTTGTGAAGACGATAGTTGGCGATCTGGGGTTCGTGCCCCGGTTGGAGATTTGTTTCTTGAACCAAAAACTGATCAAAATTTTGCTCTGTGACGAAGTCTCTGACTTCGTCAATCTTGGAACGCAGACCATTTGCGTTCCAGAACCCAAGAGAAATGTCGTGCAGGTCACGATTGAATTTTAATGTTGGGGTGGGGCGCGGTAAGCGCGCCCGTGTTTAAGGGCGACATAGGCCTCAAAGATAATGCAGGCCTTGTCGTCAGCCGCTGTGACATGGCGAAGAGCAGGGAGACACTCCCGGAAAGCCCGAGCAAAAAGTTTCTCGTCTACATTTGCGTCACTGGCGATAGCCATAACAGCTCGGAATATTTCCCCAAAATTTCCGGAGCTGGGAGAAGCCGTAGAATTTGGAACAGGGGCGGGATGAACCGTAGTCTGTCCGGATAAAATTTGGGAATATGATACTTGTGGGGTGGCCTGTCGGTAACTCTCGAGAGGACGCTGGCTCTTGGGAGAGTTAACACTTTTAGGTTTAGGGGCCGAGTTTTTGTTTTTAAGTTTTTATTTGAATTTTTATTAATTTTAGGGCTTGTAATTTTGCCCTTAGGGAATCGGGGGCATTGGCGCCAATTCGCCGCGTGTTCCCCGCCACAGTTAGCACACCTTAGAGGTGTGTCGAAATCATTGGGGCAATCCCTAGCACGGTGAGCCCCTGCGCATTTAACGCACTTGATAGGGAGGTGGCAAACCTCAGAGGAGTGGAAGAACCCCTGACACCTCCAGCATTGAGAAGGGCGCTGTTGCCCCGATAATTCTCAATACTGATTACAGTTCCAAACATATCTGTGTAATTATAGATTTGTTCACCTTGCAAGTTATTAAGAATTTGGAAGTAAATGAAAGGCATGGTAGCCTTTGTTTGAAATTTAGTGAGGCGTGAGATTTTGAGTACAGAAAATCCTGCACTTTCAATCTCTTGTTTAACTTCCTCGAGATCAGTGGTCGAGGGAAGTCCACGAAGAATTAATTTCAGAGGCCTGTCTGATTTAAGCATGTATGATTTGAATTCTACCCCCTCTGTACGTAGAAAGTTAGCTAATTTTCTGTACTCCGTCTCATGGTTAACAGTGAGGCGGAGGAAGCGGCCGCTAAGCTTGCTGTGAAGCGAAGGCTCTTCGAGTCTGGCGAAGGAGAGGAGTTGCCTCCAATCACCCTTCGGTGTGATGAAAAAGGGAGGAATTTTTGGGCGGTTAACAGGAGTGGCGGGGTTCACTGGTTCCCCAGCGTCCTCTTCCTCACTGAGATCAGAAATCTCATCTCCTTTGGTTGAATTAGTTAAAATAGGGGTCGTCTGGACCGTGGTCAAGGTATTTAAAGTTTTCTTACCATTAATAGTAGAAAACCCATCAGCTTCAGCAGATCTTTTCTTTGATTGGTTCTGCGTGCGGGAGGCTCCGCCTTGAATCGGAGTTTTCTCCGAAGCCACACCCACTACTGGTGCTTTGGCGGGAGAATGGCTGCTATTTTTCTTCGCCGACTTTTTTGCTCTCTTTTCTGCCTTTTTCTGTGCTGACTCGATAACTTTATCAAGTATAGCAACAGTGGCAGGGAGCTTGAACAGGGGAACATTTAATTTCCCTTTCACAGCAGTGAGTTGTGCATAGGCTATGCCTAGTTCGGCGTGTGCCTTGGCAAAATCATCAGGTTTTTGGGAAGCAGCACTCAGTCTCTTTGCCCAGAGTGCATAGCAATCGCGAAGTTCGATAAGTTTCCTTACCCCTTCTGCATGCTCCACGAAGAACTTTTCAGTGTCTTCTGATGAAGCATCAGGGTCGAGGCGAGGTGGTGCAAACGTATCATTAGCGTTAGCTAGGCCTACTTCTGTATTCGATGCATCATCAGCAGCTGATTGAGGCGGTAATTCTGCCTGTGTAGAGATTTCCATGGACGGATCCATGGTCTTTTAGAAAAGAACCCTTGAGAAATAAAGAAATCTCAAATCACCAATGGTGAGAAGAGAAAATGTTAGCTTGTATGAAAAAGTAAAAATGCGCTCAGGATAAAACGTCTGTTCTCGACAGAGTCCAATCACCGAAAAACTAAAGAATGCACAACTCTGACCTACACTCGGATGGAAAAGGAGTGTAGGGACAGCGAGGTCTCCCATTGGTTGCTGGGTGGTTGAGCGAAGTTCTGCTATTAGTTGGTTTGGGTGGGGTGGTAAAGTGGATTGAAAGGAGGGCCAATGGTGCGAATTGTGCTAGGAACATGGTGTATCGACTGGATTTTTGAATTTAGGGTGGATGGAGATTAAAATAATTTCCACACGATTCGTAGGGGAAGGGGTGGAAGCCACTATTGTGGTTAAATATTTTTTGTGCTTGAATGAGGGTGTTTGGATGTGAGTTGATGGTGTTGTAAAATCTTCTCGCGAGGTAGGAGATGTGTTTTTTAATGCTGGGGATGTGTAGGTCTTTATGTATGACATTATTGCGAACGTACCATGGGGCGTTCACAATAATGCGTAAGACTTTATTTTGTAAAGTTTGTAGGTGTTTGAGATGAGTTTTCGCAGTGTGCCCCCAAACGGAGGACGCGTAGAGGATTATTGGACGAATAACTTGTTTGAAAAGTAAAATTTTGTTTTTTAATGAAAGGGTTGAATGCCTGCCAATTAATGGTAGGCAATTAAAAATTTTGCCCCAGCATTTTCCTTTAATTGTGTGGATGTGTTTTTTAAATGTTAATTTTGTGTCGAGTGTAACACCGAGGTATTTGACATCGGTGCTCCACTCGATGTCATTTTGAAATAGATGTAGTTTTTTTGAGGGGGGTGGGTCGGTTCCTTTCCTGAAAACCAGGGCTTTTGTTTTTGAGGTGTTCACTGCGATTCGCCACAGTGAGAGCCATTTTTCGATCTGTTTGAGGTGAGTTTGTAATTTTTTTACGCGCGGTGTTGGGGTTGTGTGATTGGACGAGGATGGTAGCGTCGTCCGCGAATAGACGTAGTCTGGTCAGTGGGGTCTGGGGGAAGTCATATGTATGGAGAGAATAAACAATTGGAGATAAAACTGAGCCCTGGGGACAGCCCGCAGCTATTTTACCTGTATAAGATAAAGCTCGATTTTTTTGACTTGAAAGGATCTGTTTTTTAAAAAAGAGTTAATGAGCATTGTAATGTAGAGGGGGGAATTTAATTGTATGAGCTTGTAAATAAGACCATCGTGCCATAGCCGATCAAAGGCCTTTTGAACGTCAAGGATTATTCCTAAAGTAATTTGTTTGTGATTGTAGCCTTCTGTGATGATGTTGACCACACGAAGGAGCTGATGGACGGTGCTATGTTTATGGCGAAAACCAAATTGAGCATCAGGTAAAATATCATGCTGTAGGGTGTGATCAAGTATCCTAGTGAGAATAATTTTTTCGAAGATTTTCGAAATAGTGTTGAGGAGGCTGATTGGACTGTAATTGTTGGGTAGGGCGTGGTTTTGACCTGGCTTTGGAAACAGGATAATTATAGCGTGTTTCCATTGGCCAGGGAAGTAGGCGCTTAAGAGGCATTTATTGAAAATTTTGGTGAGATGTGTGATACAATGTATGGGGTTTTTTTTTACCGATCCCTAGTTATCGCTCTCTGATCTTCGCGCGTTTGTTTCAAAACGACGGAGATGGAAAACAATATGGAACTTGAGAATGTTAACGATATGGATAAATCGAAATATATTACTTTTCACAAACAATTAGACATAGAAGGAATCGTCCTTAGGATGGACAATGCTTTTACAGCAGAAGCCCTAAATAGAGTGATCAATGTTGCAGAAGCAACGATAATAGCGTTCAAAAAGTACCCGTTTGAAGATGACGTCACACAAAGGAACAGCCTCATCGATCTGGATGAAATTACCGATGAAGCCAAGAATACATACATCACCGCAAGAAAAAATGAACTACGTGCAGCCGCTGCTGCTCTCGACGATACGTCTTAATCGTGGGGCAAGAGAATCCAGGAAGATGACTTCACTCTTGTGAAGAATAAAAAGAAACCAAAACCGGCCAGTCCTGACAACTCGGCAAAAAAGCAAAAGATAAGTGAAGAATCAACTCCCTGTCAAAACAAATTCAGCCAGTTAACCATAGATGACATCCCAATACCCACTACTGATGAAATGGATGTGACGCCCTCCACCTCAGGAAGCACCGCACTCCAGAATACCACACCACAGTCCTCGCCGAAGCATCCCAGCTCAGCGTTCTCCTCAACCCTCTACATCCAGTGCAGGAAACAGACCTCGGAAGAGTGACGTTCCACCCATTACCATCAACAAAATCCAGAGCCCTGCTACACTACTGAAAAAATTACAAGAAATTACGAAAATAAAACTTGTAGCCAAATTGACAGGCACAAGTCTAAGAATATTCCCACAGACTCCGTACGCTTACCACACCATCAGAAGGTACGTTGATGAAAAGAAATTACAGGGGCATACTTACATGCTACCGGAACAGCGAAAACTAAAAGCAGTTATTAGGAGCATGCCAGTTGACATGCCAACCCAAGACGTCGCAGAAGAACTCCTCTGCAAAGGATTCAAGACCTACCAAATTTATATTATGACCAACAAGAAAACTGGAACACCAATGCCCCTATTCCTCGTCATCCTCGAAAAAAACGAGGAAAACCAAAAAATATTTAATTTAAAGGAACTTGCATGCATGCAAGTCACCATTGAAGCTCTCCGAAAGAAGTACGGCCTACCGCAATGTTTTCGTTGCCAAGGATTCTTTCATTCTTCCAACTACTGCACCAGGACACCCAGATGTGTTAAATGTGCTGGTGAGCACTTAACTAGAGAATGCACAAAACCCGTGACTACTCCACCCACATGCTGTTTATGCGAAGGCCCGCATCCAGCGAATTACCTACAGTGCCCAAGGAACCCGGCGAACCATCCACCAATGCCCAAGGTACCTCAACCAAAACCTGAAAATAGCTGGAGGAAGCGGTTAGCGAATTCCACACCACTCCAACAGCCCCCTCAACCGGCAACTCTCACCATCACTGAAGACAACTTCCCGCAATTACCTGCTCCACCACAACAACCTAAACAAAACAACAAACAATACCAGACAATCAAGAACCCATTAGAAGTGTTAAAAGACCCAGACGTCCAAGACCTCTACAATACCCTCGAAAAATTTGTTAATATAGCAAAAAATGTCCACACACCAGCTAAATGGCTTCAAGCCCTCTTTAAACTCCTCAACTGATAATGGACAATAGACATAATCAACTAAAAATCATTTCATGGAATGCTAATAGCATTAATAACAAAAAAGAAGAGTTCAAGCATTTTATAGCTCAACATAACCCCGACATAATAGCACTCCAGGAAACAAGACTGCCAATAATTGCAATATCTCAAATTATATTACCCACAGAAATGACCGCCTCACATACGCCGGAGGAGGAACAGCTATATTAATCAAAGCCAGTATTCCACACCACGCCACAATCATCCGAACCTCCCACATAGAAACTACAGCCATCACCATTGAAAGAAGAAATAATAGCCCGATTACAATCATCTCAGCATACAAAAGCCCTCGAAAGCCCATGTGTCGACTCGAAATAGCTACACTCTCTCTCTCTTTTCAGGGACAGAGAAAACTGCATAATAATAGGAGACCTTAATGTCAAACATCTAACCTGGAACGCATCACGAAACAACAAACAAGGCACCGTTTTATTCCAATTTTTACAAAATCGCAACTACGCTCTTCACGCACCCGACCAACCAACCAAACTCAATAATACAGGAACCCGGTCAACTCTAGATATCTGCTTATCTAAAGGACTATATTCAATCACTGCAGAAACCATCCCAGCCCTCTCTAGTGATCACTACCCTATCCAATTCATAGTTCACCTGCAAGACTTCAAGTCTCCACCCTTCAACAGTATCAAGTTTACTAACTGGAGTAAATTTCAAGACCACCTAGTGCTCATAACCCCAAGCAACCCACCAATTTCAACAACCCAGGACATAGATGATGCGACGGAGAATTTCACCTCCCTTTTCACCAGAGCGGTGGTATCGTCCAGCACCGCTAAATTCATTCATAAATATGTTTATACTATTCCAGCCTCAATCCACGAAAAAATTAAAGAAAAAAACAGAATAAGAAAACTTTGGCAAGTCTCAAGATACCCACCCTACAAAGCGCAATATAACAAACTCCAAAACGAAATTAAAAAAGAGCTACAGAAGTACAAGAATGAAAAAATGGAATCATTTTTAAGAACAGCAGCACCAGATGACACCTCAGTATATAAATTAGTCAAGCAAGCAAGCAACAAAATTACAAAAGTCATTCCTCCGCTCCTTTATCCCACAGGACTTCAATACAGCCCGAAGGACAAGGCCAATCTACTCGCTGACTCCCTCCGAACCCAATTCACTAATAATAGGACTCCTTGCAATGACTTCCACACCGATAGAGTGCTAAACTGCGTACAAGATTTTTTCGACCAACCACCTGATACTAACATCCCTCCTCTCACATGCCCACAAGAAACCAAAGACCTAATCCTACAATTGGACAACAAGAAAGCACCGGGTGAAGACCAAATAAAAAAATGTCGCACTCAAAGCCTTACCTACAAATGCTATCACCTACATCACAAAAATACTCAACAAATGTCTCATCCTGAAATACTTCCCTCGACCTTGGAAAAAAGCACTCATTACACAGTTATTCCTAAACCCAGAAAAAACCACCAACTACCAACCAACTACCGACCCATAAGTCTCAACAGTGCACTTGGTAAAATTTTTGAAAAAAATCCTACTCAAAAGAATTGAAAATCATTGCAGGGAGCGGCAAATTATTCCAACCTACCAGCATAGCTTCCGAGCCGAAACATCTACTTCCCACCAATTACTAAGAGTGACTAACTTGATAACCGAAGGCTTCAATACCAAAAGAATCACCGGTGGAGTGTTCTTAGACATCAGTAAAGCCTTTGATCGCGTTTGGCATGAGGGTCTCCTTTATAAATTGATCCACCTAAATTTTCCTAACTACTTAATCCATATCATCAAAAGTTATCTAGAGAACAGATCCTTCAAAGTAAAAATTAACCAGATTACTTCAGAACAGAAACCTATCGCCTCAGGCACGCCTCAAGGAGGGCATATTTCTCCAATTTTATTTCCTATCTACACAACCGACCTCCCTGGAATGGAAAATATCACTCTATGTTTATTCGCAGATGATACCGCTATCCTGACCCAACATAAGAATCCATGCACAGTACGTAAAACACTACAAAAATACCTACTATCTTACGAAAAGTGGCTTTCAAAATGAAAGATACAGGTCGATACAGATAAGTCGAACGCAATTCTATTTAGAAGAAGAATAACTCCACCTCTCCCACCCCTTCAACTATTAAATAGTACAATAGCCTGGACAAGCCAAGTAAAATATCTCGGAATCACCTTAGACAGTAAACTGACCTATATCCAACATATCAGAAATATTGAAAGAGAATATTGGAAAAAATATTTTACAATACATCATCTCATCAACAAGAAGAGCGTGCTTTCCATAGACAACAAGCTCCTCATCTACAAGACGATCTTACGCCCACTACTCCTATACGCATGCAGCATTTGTGGCTGTACCTCCAAAAGAAACATCGCTAAACTACAATCCGTTCAAAATAAATCTCTGAGGTGTGTTACCGGCGCCCCAAAGTTCCTATCACTCAAGATCTTACACCAAGATTTGGACACTCCATTTATTGCTGAAAAAATTGTACAACAAGCGACCAAGTTCTACGAAAATGTTATGAATCATCCGAACTCCACCATACAAGACCAAAAAGTATACCTGCAAGCCACTGTAAGACATTCTTACCCTCACCAATCTATGTATCGACAAGAGATTACTTAAGTATCTTTTTTCCATTTCAATTAGATTTCCTTACTTTCCCTGTATCATTATCACTTTCCCTGCATCAGTATCACCTTCCCCGCACTTTCTTACTTCTCTCCCACCCCTCCTCTACTACTCCAACCACCCCTTCTTACCCTCCACAATGTCAACCACCCTCTCCCTTTCCTCACCACCAACCTCTCCTACCCACCTTCCCTTTACACTCCCCACTCCTCTCCTTCCCTCTATCTCGGGATTCTAAGCGAACGAATCGCCTTGCGAGAAGTCGCTTGCACCCACCCTCCCTACCCTGGCTATTCTTTCCTCCCCTTTCACACCTTACTTTCTCTTCGATCGAGACTTTTTTATTAATCTCAATCACCACTGATTTCTTAGGAAATCAGATACTGTAAAATTATGTAAATATTCTTCATGTTTTGTATTCCATCAGATTACTCACTAGCAACTGAGTAGAAGTTTTTGTAAAAACTGGACCTCAATAAAATATATTCCTGGACAATGTATGGGGAGTGATTTGAATGCTTTATTGTGTATGCCATCCTGTCCGGGTGCTTTACGGTTTTTGAGGATTTTTATGATTGAGATCACTTCGTTGAGGGAGGTGAGGGGTGGGGTGAAGGTGCTATTTAGATGTGTTGTGAGATAGTTGTGAACAATATTTTCTGTGTGCTCGATGTGAGTATCATCGTATGGAAATGAGTTTTCCAGAGACTGGGCAAAGAGATCTGATTTTTCTTTGTCAGAGTAAGCAATTCCGGAACTACCGCTGGGGGGGGATGGGTTGATATTTTCTGGAGAGTTTTTTATTCATATCATAAAGGCTTTTGTCTTGTGTATTTAGTTCTGAGAGGAGATCAGACCATTTTTTATTTTTAAATTTGTATATTTCTTTTTTAATGAGTCGTTCAATTCTATTAACTTCTTGTTTAAAGGGGGGTATCTAAAATTTTGCCATATTTTTTAATTCTATTTTTTTCTTTAATGAGATCTAGAATGTAGGGGGGAGTCTAAGGTGGGGGGGTGATTGTTTTGGTGACACTAGAAGTTTGAATAGCATCCTGCATTTTTTCAGTAAAGTTATTGATTGCATTATCGATATCATTAATGGAGCTGAGGGGGGGTTGCCGCACAATAGTTCCGAAATTGTTTCATTGAATTTAAACCAGTTGGTGGTTGTGAGTGAGCGTAGGGGGGAGGATAGAAGGTTATCAATAAAAATTTCGAATAAAATGGGATTGTGATCGCTTGACAGTTCTGATAAGCTTTCACAATGGCAGTTATTGATGTTTTTTAGTATACCGAAATCTATGATACTATTAATCGGGCTATTGTAAGGGAAGTGGGTGGGGGAGTCTGGGGACGAGATGATCAGGTTGTTAGTGGTGATCATCTCGTGTAAAGCGCGACCAGATCTGTTTGACCTGCCTCTGTTCCATGAGGGGTGTTTGGCGTTGAAATCGCCAAACATGATCCCTTTGGTGTTATTTTCTAGTATGGCGGATAGTTGTGTTTGATTAATGGTGTTGAGTGGGGGGTGATAAACAGATGAGATTGTGATTTTTTGGTTATTTCGTGTTTCTATTTCAATGGTAGTGTTTTCGGAGGATGTTGTGTTTTTAATAATTAAGTGGTGGGGAATTGAGTTTTTAATTATTAGTGCTGTGCCGCCACCTCTGTGGGTGAGACGGTCAGTTCTGTGTATTGTGTAATTAGGTATTTAAAATGGGTCTGGGGGGGTTAAGATGGGTTTCTTGAAGGCCTATGACATCAGGGTTATGATCAAGAATGAAGCTTTTTAATTCTTCTATTTTTTTGGCGAATGCCATTGGCATTCCAGCTGACTATTATAAGGGGGGGAGGAATATTGTTAGAAGGGTCGAAAATTAAGCCCAGATGTCAAGGAGCTTGGGGATGGCATCGAAGATTATCTCAAATTTTTTAAAACTGTCTTGACTATTTTTTAAGTCTTGACTGATTGTTTTAAGTAAACTCATGGATGAAATTAGTTTTTCTGGGTTGAATAGGTCGTATAAGTCTCTGAAATCAGAGGCGAAGGAGGAAGGGTTGTGTCGGGGGTAGTGTTGGTAGTGGGAACAGTGGCGGGTGTTACAGTGTGGGTAGGCGGTGCAGGTGTGGGATCGGTTTCAGTGTTAATGGGGGGTGCGTTGGTTTGTGCAGCTGCCTGGGCAGCTTTTTTGGCCCTCTTCTCCCATGCATTGACTGCGGGAGGGGGGAAGGTTTAAAATTTAGAGGATTTTTTGGACATTCACTAAAATTCGAGGTATGAGCTCCCCCGCAGTTGCAGCATTTTGCGGGGGTGTCCTTAGATTTTAAACATTGGCTGGAAAAAGGGCTCTCACCACATTTCAGGCAACGGGGGGATCGGGAGCAGAACTTAGAATGGTGAAAAAATGATTGGCACCTATAGCATTGGTTAGGTACCAATCTTTTTTTCAGGGGATCGATTTTAATACGTAGGTATCCGAGATGGTCGATACTGAAAATTTAAGCATTTTTTGCATTTTTCGGAACCTGAATTAAGAAGAGAGGCATGGCTTGGTTGGTTTTCCTGGACTTCCAAATATGGCAAGTTTCCACTTGCCATCCATAACTATTAAGTTCATTGATGATTGTTTTAGGCTCTGTGTCTACAGGGAGACCTCGGATTACAAATTTTGCCAGTTTTTGGCGTGGCAATTCATAGGTGTGGTCCTCAATATTATTGCCGGCTATGTGACGTTGGATATTGCGGTGTGATTCGATGGGGGTAGGAAAGAGTTTTAAATTTGAGCCGTTTATTTTTCCCACTGTTTTTTCAATGGTGAGAGTGTTAATTTTTTTATGATTTCTTTAGGGTTTTTGACTTTGATTAGAATTATGGGTGGGACTTTTGAAGAGGTGGAGGGTTGTTCGTCTGATGTTTGCATTATTTCCTCGATTTCGAGGTTTTTGAATTAGTTAATAAGTGGGTGGGGGATGTTATTAGTTTGAGTGGTATTTTTGAAAGTGTAGTGCTGGGAGGCGTCTTTCGATTTAATTTTTTTGCGACGGTTTACCGTCACAAATCCATCATCACTGGGAGTATTTTTTAGGGAATCAATAATTTTTTTTCCTTCCTGAGGGATTCTTTTAAGGAATCCGTTTCCTCAGTAAGTTTTTTCTTAAGGTTTTGCACTTTTTCTTTTTCTAAGGATAGTTTGGCAATTGTTTAATTTGCTTCATCAAACTTAATTTTTAAGTTGGCACGATAAACAGTGTGCTCAATGTTTAGTAGATTTTTATGTTCATTAAGGGGGGTGGACTCTGAACATGGGTTATTTAAAATTTCAGCAATAGCGGCAGAAAGCATATCATATTGGTCAGGCTTTAGGAGGGAGACCAAGTTATTGCAAGCAGTAGCAGTCAAAAGCGTAAGTGTGCCCAGACTTGCACTTACCTCCTCTGGTAGAGTGGTCGCAGTTGACATGATGGCTAGTAATCTATTGTTAATTCAGGAAGAAAAGTTTTTTTGTCTTTCCGGACCCCTTCCGGGCGGAAAACAGGTATTTTTTGAAAGTCAATAAAGTGTTTTTTTTTTTTTTTTTTTTTTCCTGTGGAAAAACCTAGGTTTTTCCCCTTAATATGATAGAGTTAGTGCTCCGATGCAATAATTTGCAATCGGTATGACGGAGAAGTTCTTACGAGCGCAAGAATCAAAAAAAGAAATACGAGAGCGAGTAGCGAGCGTCTTCACCGTAGTGAAGCTCCAGCGGGAATGCACCAACGGGAGTAAAAATTTGTAGGACTTTAAGAACTACTAAAATTAGATGTAAACGAGCGCCAGCGAGTTTACACGCTTCCGCTCCGTATAATAGAATTTTGTTTAAATGTACAATTAGAAAATTCACCTTAGAGGTGGAGTGACAAGGCTAAGGGAAAAAAAATTAAAAAAATAAGTTTAAAATAAGGGTGTGACCAGCAGGAGTGAATACAGCAAGCTGCAATCAATCCTGTGATTCTCCCTCAGTCAGAGAGGGAGTAAGTGCGATTTTTTTTAAACATATAAAGGATTTGATGTCAGAAGAATGGATTGATATGCAAAAGGAAGGGAACTATGGGGGCTTTAGAGGCTGTCTCCATTTTGTTGTCTTATATGCAAAGTTTTGTTTGTTGTTGTTATCAGTGAAGATGGTTTGGCCTCTGATTAAGGGCTTGGCGGGATTTTCAATTGAGTGAAAAATATTTCTAGAAAGCTTAGTAATGAAGTTTTCTGTTGGCTCTATTTGCAAGTCATTATGGATAACAGAGCTCCTAACGTACCATGGAGCGTTCGTAATAATACGTAAGATTTTGTTTTGGATTATTTGAATATTTTTAGGTGGGTCGGGGCTGCCGCTCCCCAAATAGAGGAGGCGTAGATAATAACTGGGCGCAAAACCTGCTTATAGAGAAGAACTTTGTTTTTAAGTGAAAGGGGGGAATATCTGCCAATCAATGAGATGCAGAGATGAATTTTATTCCAAAATTTATCCTTGAGAAATTTAATGTGTTTAGCATAAGTTAATTTTTGGTCGAGATGCAGGCCCAGATATTTAACCACCAATACCCAGTTGATATCTTCGTCGAAAAGGATTAAGTTGTTTGGGGGATTTTGTCTTCCTTTTTGAAAAAGGATGGCTTGCGATTTTTCCACATTAATTGCAATTCTCTAAAGGGTTAGCCAGTTCTCTAAGGAGTCCAGATAGTTTTGCATGTTTTTAGGGTGTAACTGATGTTGTAGCCCTGGGCCAGCACCGCAGAATCATCCGCAAAGAGGCAAGTGCTAATACTGGCGTGGAGTGGAAAGTCATGCGTGTACAAATTGTACAAATGGGGCGAGAGGACCCCGCCTTGAGGGGTGCTCGCATGAATTTGGCCAGGGCTGGAGTGAGTTTTGTTAATTCGAACGTTAAATGATCTATTTTTTAAGAAACAATTGATAATTTTAATGAGGTAATTAGGGAAATTTAATTAAATTAATTTATAAATCAGGCCGTCATGCCCCATTTCGTCAAAGGCCCTTCTTACATCTAAGAAGACCCCAATGGTATAACGTTTGAGGACAAACCCTTCGTTGATAATATTTGTGACTCTGATGAGTTGGTGTGAAGTGGAGTGACCTTCTCTGAACCCACATTGCTCAGGGGGTATACAGTTAGTGATGGAGATATGATTTTTAATACGATTTAGGAGAATTCTTTCGAAAATTTTAGCAGTGTTGCAGAGCAGACTAATTGGTCTGTAACTCTGCGGGAATTTATGATTTTGGTTCGGCTTGGGAAGCATTATCACACTTGCGGTCTTCCAATAAGAGGGGAAGTGGTTTGTGATTAAGCATTTGTTAAGGATTTTTGTTAAATGCGTAATTGCATTTAGCGGTAGCAGTTTGAGAGCATGGTTGGGTATGTTATCTGGACCAGATGCCCTTTTTTTGGAAGCTTTTTTATAAAATTAATTATTTCAGTGGGACTGGTAAGAGGTGGAGGAGAGTGCATATTTTGGTTTGCCAGATAATTTCTGACCGTATTTTCAACCCGGTCGATGTTGTCATCCTCGTATGGCTCAATATTTTCTTGGAAAGTGTCTTCAAGCAAATCTTTGAAAACCTCAGCTTTTTCCCTGTCGGAATAAACAATTCCATTGGGGCTGCTGAGAGGAGGAATGGTGATGGTTTTTCTTACTATTTTTCGTTACATATTGTAGAGTGAATTATCTTCTGGATTTAGATGATTGAGTAAATTCTTCCAGGTTTTGTTTTTATGCTCTTTTATCACATGCTTGATTTGCCTTTGTAGGGCATTCATTTCTCTCTTATAAGTGGGGTCCCTGGTAGATTTGTATCGAGTTCTAAATCTATTTTTAATCTTTATTAGCTCTCGGATATTAGGCGGGAGTCTAAGGTGAGGACTTTAAGAAACCTAGATTAATTTTAACTTATACTTCCTTAACTTACCAAACCCTCAACCAATAGGAGAGCTCCCTCTGCCTCACAGAGGTAAGAGGGAAGTTTCTCCTAACCAAGATAACAAAATTCCCGCGTATGATGCGTCAATCGCATCTTCGCAAAAAAGACCGAGAGCCGCGCTCGGACATTCATGTGTTCACTTCCCAGCCCTAAAAAGGCTGCGAGCGCATTGAAGTAATGCATTAGTGATATCCTGCTTATTTTTCAAAATTCAGGACTTCACATCGATAAGTGGCAATGCCCCATGGTCAAAATGGACCTCGCGTAACACTGTCGATCACTTTCAAAATTTTTAAAATCTTTAAATCTTAAAATTTAGACACTTTTAACTTATAATTGCATTTTCCTAAGATTAGAAACATTTTCAGTCACGAGGCGTCGCTAGTGGAGCATAGCTCAATTCTGCTTAATTCTTGTTTTTCAAACTCATCTCCTCGCGTTTTAAATTTTCCCTCAAAATTTCTAAGTGCATTTTTCTCTAAATTGGTTTCGGTACGGCATTTCTTTTTATTTCAATTTAATTTTAACTTAATTTTTACCTTGTTATAACCTCTCAAAAACCCGCGGACGACAGCTTTATCGCAGCCGTTTTCGACTGCGAACTGAAGTCCCACCCCTAACGCTCGTTGACGTTGACGTTGGATTTCAATGGGCGCCTAGAGCACGGGGTGCTCCTCTGGCCCAAATCTTGAAGAATAATAGTTTCTTTGGAAAGGTGGAGTTTTCATTCTGGAGAGAGAGAGTTGATGGAGATAAATTGAAAGTTTCTTGAGTTTTGGAAGAGTAGTTTAAGAGCGTTGGTGATTAGAAGTTTGCAGGAGATCTGGCACCATCTATTGGAGAGAAGAAGAACTGTGGTGGAGAAATGAAGAACCAGCAGTAGGAAAATTTTCGGAGAGAAGGTGATGATGATATCTTGAATTCAGATTGGCTGCTGAGTGAGTAGTTGCGATGCTGCGATTGGCTGCCCGCATGTGTGTAGAAATTACTATAAGTAAGGAGGTAGGGGTTTGAGATTAGCTGGATTTAATTGTGAAAATCGTGAAAAAATTAAAAAAGGAGGAATTAAGGTGGATTATAATCATAGAGGATTTTCCTGGGTCTTTTAATATTAGGAGTAATTCAATAATTTTCAAGATTTTGAATATTTGGATTATTAATGTTTTCAAGGGAGTTAAAAATTTTTGAAGCAAGTTTTTGGATGTGATTTTTGAAGGTAGATAGTTATAATGCTTTATAAATTTCTTTGTTTTTCATATACATGGAAGCCCTAGCGATCATCCAATAGTAGAGCTCTGGGAGTTTTGAAGAATTTTTAGATTGGATTTAGCGCAGTAAGCCCAGATTGGGCTTGCATAGCTGATAAGTGGTTTCATGATTGCTGGGTAGATTAGAATTTTGTTTTGGAGGTTCATTGTAGATTTCCTGTTGATTAATGGATAAACTTTGTGTGAGAGTCGTCGAAATTTTTCTCTTGTGTTGGTGATGTGTTCTCTCCAGGTTAGATGTTTATCAAATGTGAGGCCCAGGTACTTAGCGGAGGTATCCCAAGGAATTTGGTTTTGGAAGAAGGTGGGTGGGGGAGGGTTAATTTTTCTTTTTGTAAAAATTACAGCTTGGGATTTATCGACATAAATTTTAATTTTCCATTTATTGAAGTAATCCTGGAGTAGCACAAGGTGCTTGTTGAGAGCAAAAGTTACGGTTTTGGGGTTTTTAAATTTGGCGACAATAGCAGTGTCATCTGCGTACATATTTAGTGTTGTAAGGGAGTAATTTGGAATATCGTTAATGTAATAATTAAATAAAAATGGGCCAATTAAACTTCCTTGAGCTACTCCAGAATTAATTTTGCGTGGGGTAGATAGGGTGTCATTTATTCTAACCTGGAAAAAACGTTCATTACAGTATGAGTGGATGAGGAGTATGAGTGGGGGTGGAAATTTATCATTTATCATTTTGAAGGTTAATCCATTCAGCCAAACTCTATCAAAATGCTTTTGCGATGTCTAAAAATACTGCTCCGGTGGACTGTTTTTTCTGGAATCCTGATGAAATCATTTCAGTGAGTTTGAGGAGTGGGTGAAGAGTTGATAATTGTGGGGTGAAACCGAATTGATTAGGGTTATTAAGATTATTAGTGGTTGTAAAAGTTTTTATTTTTTCAAGGATGATAGATTCGGTTAATTTACCAAGGGTAGAGAGGAGAGAGATGGGTCTGTAGCTATCTGAGAAATGAGCATTTTTGCCTGGTTTAAGGATAGGAAAAATAATTGCTGTTTTCCAGGTTTTTGGGAAATGATTAACGCAAGTTGCGCTTTCATCGAGCGTCTAGGCCGCGAGAGCGGCCTTCAAGCTCGTGTCATGATTCTAATAGTGAACACTTGACTATTGATGGCTTTTACACTTTCTGTTGGGTAGTATTGAGTAGATTAGCAGCTGTTGAAGGGTAAAATGAAGAGTTCCTATAGGCTGTTGCTGTTCTTACTGCTAGATTTTGGTGAAGAAGGGCCTTTGCTTGTCTGAGGCGGCAGGATATGATAGTCCTTTTTCTCATTGGATGCAGGAGGGCGGAGGGGAGGTGTCCTATTGGCTGCCCGTGTTGGCTGCGAATGCTAAGGAGGAGAGTGGGTGTGGACGATCGGTAAAGGCTATGAGGCCGTGGAGAAATAAGTTAATAGTTAAGATCTGATTTAAATGTAATGTAGTTGAGTGACTTTTTTATTGTTTAATAAAACTAGGGTGGTTGGTGTGAGTCTAAAAGGATTCTTCTGGGTCTTTTGGTACTTGGTAGAGGGAGATATTCTTCTAAATTTATCATATTTTCATTTTCAGTGGAATGGAGGTTGTTGAAAAAATTTATGGATAGTTTTTTAATGTATTCTTTGAAGGTGGAGATTCTTAGGGCTTTTCTAATATCATCATTTCTAGTGTACTAGTTTGCTTTTGTGATTAGTCTTAGTGTGGAATTTTGAGATCGTTCTAGTATATCAATATTAGATTTGGCCGCATAAGCCCAAACCGGGCATCCATATGACATGATTGGACGTAGAATGGAGGTGTACAGAAGCAGTTTATTTTCTAATGTCATTTTTGAGTTCCGACATATTAAGGTGTAAATTGCACATTTCATTTTTCGGAATTTCTCACGCGTGAGTGTAATATGTTTATTCCAGGTTAGGGATTTATCTAGAGTTATACCTAAATATTTAGCAGTGTTAGACCACGGGATTTTTGTTTGGTAGAAAGTGGGGGGGGGGAACATTTTTCTTTTTTCTTGTAAAAAGTATCGCTGCAGTTTTGTCCACATTTATTTTAATTTTCCAATCATTAAAATATTTTTCTAGTAGCGCAAGATGCTTGTTGAGTACGAAGGTGACAGATTTTGGATTTCTGTAGGAAGCAAGCACAGCTGTGTCATCAGCATACATGTTAAGTGTTGTTAATGAGTATGTGGAAATGTCATTAATAAATAAATTAAATAAATAGGGCCCGATTAACGAGCCTTGGACCACTCCATTACTAATTTTTCTAGGGGTAGAGAGTGTGTTATTTACTTTAACTTGAAATTCTCTCCCTGTAATATAAGAGTGGATTAGGTGTATAAGTGTGTGGGGAAATGAGTATTTAATGAGTTTGTAGGTGAGCCCTTCTAACCAAACTCTGTCAAATGCTTTCTGTATATCTAGAAAGACTGCACCTGTTGTTTTGTGTCGTTGAAAACCTGATGAAACTATTTCAGTTAGTCGAAGTAGTGGGTGTACTGTTGAGTTTTCTGGTGAAACCATATTGGTTGGGAGTTATTATATTATTTTGTGTGATGTGTTCTCTTATTTTTTGAAGTATTATAAATTCTGTAAGTTTATTGAGTGAAGAGAGTAAGGAGATGGGTCTATAGCTATCTGGTAGGTGGGGATTTCCCCCTGGTTTGAGGATAGAAAAAATAATTGCAGTTTTCCAGCATTTAGGGAAGTACTGCGTTTTTAGAATTTTGTTGATTAAAAAAGTGATGAGTATGATAATTTTTAATGGGAAGTTTTTTAGGATCTTGTTGGTAATTCCATCCTTACCAGGAGCTTTTTTAATGTTTACTTTTTTAATGTAGTTAATTATTTCGCTGGGCCAAACTGGTTCAATGGAGTGTGACGTTGGTGTGGAAGTGAAGAAATGCTGTAATGTGTTGTGAACTACTGTATCAATGTTAGTATTTGAGTTTGCTGGTCTGGAGTTTTCTTGGAAATTTTGTATTAGTGTGTTTGCCAGTAGTTCAGCTTTTTGTGTGTCTGTGTTAGCTGTGCTGCTGCTATTTTTTAGAATAGGGATATTACATCTCTTTTTTCTGTAAAATTTTGTGTGACTCCAAATTGAGTTATCTTGTGTATTTAAGGATTTTAATTTTTGGTTCCAGCTGTCGTTAGTGAATTTTTGAATTTCTTTTTTGATTTTATTTTGAATCCTGTTCATTTCTGTTTTAATTGCTGGGTCAAGATTTTTCTGATATTGTTTTCTAAGATAATTTTTGTTTTTAATAAGTATTTTAATATCTTGGGGTGTATATCTAGTATTTTTATTGATGATAGGTGATGAGGCATTATTATATGCATTGTTTATTTCCTCTGTGAGATCCATAATTTTGTTTTCTATGTCAGTTGTAGTGTTAATTTTTTCAAAATTTTGAATATTAATATTATTATTGATTTCTTGTCTGAACTTTGACCAGCATGTAGTCCTTGCACGTATGTTGATTTCGAATGTTGTTTTGAAGTTAAATTCTAGAAAGACTGGATTGTGTGGTCGGAGGATAGTTCTGGCATAGAAATGGTTGTGTGTTTATAATTAAAGTCATTAATTAATGCAATATCTAATGTATTTGCTGAGTTGTTTCCAAATCTAATGTGTGTTGGTGGGAAAGCTATTTGAATGTCATTTTTGTCTGTAAAATTTTTTAATTGTATTCCTCTAGTTGAATTTACTGCGCAATTCCAGTCACTGTGTTTAGCGTTAAGGAAATGATTAAAAAAGAGGATTTTGTTAATAATGATTGTAAGTAAGAAAATAATTTTGATTGGGAGATTTTTTAGCATTTTGTTAGTAATGGTGTCTTTTCCTGGAGCTTTTTAATTTTTTAATTTTTTTAATGAATTCAATGATGTCTTGAGGGGGAGGGGAGGAGAGGAAATTTTGAATAGTGAGTGAGACATTATTATCGAAATTGGGATCGGTGGTAGGATTATTTTGGAAATTTAGTTCAAGCTAGTCAGCAAGTGTTTCAGTTTTTTGTTCATTAGTGATAGCAGTGCCGTGTTGAGGGTGGGGACAGTGGATCTTTTATTTTTAAAAAAATTTGTAGTGTTCCAGAGTGAGTTATCTTGTGTGTTAAGTGTTTCAAGTTTTAGATTCCATGTTTTTTGTGAGAATTTGTGGATTTCTTTTTTAATTTTATTTTGTATTCTATTTACGAGTGTTTTAATATTTGGATTTAGTGAGCGTTGGTATTGTTTTCTAAGGTTATTTTTAGTTTTAATAAGTTCTTTAATGTGAGTGGGGGTAAAAGTTTTACTTGTGTGTTTGACCGGTTTTGATGCGTGTTTATGTGAGTTAATAATGTTATCTGTAAGAGTAATAATGCTTGTTTCTAATTGTTGGGTGTTATTGATTTGTGCAATATTAAAAAAAATTAGTGGTGTTGTGTAGGTGAGTGGTGAAAGCTGACCAGCAAGTGTAGGTGGATCTATTATTTAATTCGTAGGGTATATTGTAGGTGAATTCAAGAAGGACAGGGTTATGATCAGAGCTGAGTTCAGGGATTGAGGTAATTCTGTGACGGTAATGAAATTCTCTAGTAAGGGCGATATCTATTGTGGAGTGTGAGTTATGACCAAAACGTGTGGGGGTGGGGTGGGTAAAGAATTTTGAGATCAATTTGTTTAGCGAAGTGGTTTAGTTGATTTCCGCGAGTGTTATTTCTATTACAATTCCAGTTTTTGTGATGGGCATTGAAATCTCCAAAAATGATGCAGTTAGAATTTGTCTGTAAGATATTTTCAATGTCTATGGTAAAAAGATGAGGGTCAAAGCTGGGGGGGAAGGAACATATATGGATGAGACAGTGATGGGATCTTGGTTTGGTGGAGTAAGAACAATGGAGGTAGATTCAACCCATTGGTGTGGTGTGGTAGGTAGGTAGTGATGCTTGAGGTTTCTTTTAATTAAGATCATAGTTCCACCGGAAGCAGTTTCTTCTGTGATTCTATCATTTCTGTAATGAGTGTAATTTGGAATAAAAATTTTATGGATGGGTTTAAGATGAGTTTCTTGGATTAAAATTAAATCAGGGGATTGTTTTGTAATAAACTCTCGAAGCTCTACTATTTTGCATTTCACGCCATTGGCGTTCCATGAGCAAATCCTAAGACCCAGGGGGTTAAAGTTTAGGTTTGGGCTATTAATCATCAAAACTATTGTTCATAATGGCTTCAAGAATGGCGAATTTTTTATTTTCGTTGGATTTGGCAGATTTGATTTTAGGAAGGAGTGTGAGCAGACCAGGGATGAGGGAGAAAATTTCGGCTAGTTCTTTGAGCTGTTCAATTTCGGTGAGAAGAGCAATGATGGGATTATTTTCGGAACGTTTTCTTCTGGGTTTGGTTTGTTCGGGTTTTCTAGAGGAAGTTTCTTCAGGGGGTGGCGCCATCTGCTGGTTAGAAGTGAGGGCATTTGTGTAGGTGAAATTTTCTTTAATTTTATTATTGGAAGATTTACTTTCAGATACTTTTGGAGGTTTTGGAAAAGCTTTACAACCTCCATAGGAGGCTGCGTGGCCGATGATGTTGCAGTTTATGCAGGTGATTTCTTCAATTTTGCCTTGAATTTCGCATTCTCTGGTGGGATGGGGTCCGAAACATTTGATGCATCTTGGTGTCATATGGCAATTTTGAGATGAGCGGTGGAAATTATTGCAATTAAAACATTGGGTGACTTGATTTGATTTGTATTGGTCTACGGTTATTGACATGTAGCAGATATTAGTGATTTCGTAATTTTTTTTATTCTTTTCGGTCCTTGGGAGTGTTATCATGAAAACTGGAAGAGGAAGTTTGGTGCGGCGGTTGATCAGTTGGTTGACTTTGGAGTAAGTAAAACCCATTTCTGTAAGTTCCTCTTCAATGTCTGTGATAGGAGTGTCCCTTGGAAGTCCTTTAAAAACAATTTTAATTGATCTTGTCTCTTTCGGTTGGATGACGTAATATTGGTAATTTGTATTTTCTAGAGTTTTAGCCAATTTCCGGTATTCTTCGAAGGTATCGGTGTATAGTTTTATATATTCGCCAGATAGTCTTGTCCTTAATTTTGGTATAGCCGAGGTCAGTTCTTTAAGTTGATTTCGATAATTTTTGTGAATCTTGAGCATAATTGGGGGTGGAAGATTTTTGATTGTTGCAATTTTTTGTGTAGGAATTTTTGGAGTGGTGTGGGGTGTGTGGGAGGTTGTCGGTTTAGAGATTGGTAAGTTCTTTTCGATTTCCGAAATAGTGAGGCCTGCAAATTTATTTTGAGTTTGTAATGGGATGTTGAGTGTGGTGGTGAGATTGAGTAGACGTTTTGTTTTGTTTTTTGGTGGGGTTATAAATCCTTCAGTGTCCGTTTTACGTTTATTGGTGCTTCGTGTGGGTGTGGATGGGTGTGTGTGATGAACGGGGTAGCCAGCAGCATCGCAAGGCGCTAATTGAGAGTACTCACCAGATAGAAGATCTCTTTGACGTCTGAGTCCGTGGATCATGGTGCGATGGTTAGTGTAGATTGGATGATCTTGAAGTCCTTGCCTTTCCAGATTTTTCATAAGAATTTCGGTTTGATCGATGGAGTCAGTGTACGTTTTGAGTTCTTGTTCGATGAGCTTGCGTCTTTGACAAACTGAGTGGAAGTGCTCATGTATGGATCGCGTGGAGGCTCGGGATGAACTTGGATTGGAACTCATGTCTTGATCAGATAGGGATTCGTTTTCCGATTCCATGGTCGTAAGGATAAAAGGAGGAGAGTGGGATGAATTTCCCTTGCAAAAAAGCAATGAAAAGTGCTGCTAAGGAATTTAGAGATGTCAAATAGTAGAGGAAGAACGAGCTTAAGATGCAACTCATAAACTATGGTTGTTCTTCAGTTTATTCACCCCTAACGCTCTCTCCACCCATTGCTATATATGCTCCTTAGCTTACTGGCTACAGCGTCCAATGGCAATGCGCGCTTTCGTAACTTTATTCTCCAACTTTGTTTCGGCAGTTCCTCACTCTGCCGAACGCCCAGGCGCTTGTTGCCTTGATCCCAATTACTATAGTTGTTTACAATTAAGCTTAAAATTATTATTAATGATGCACTTAACTTTTATTATCAATTCTGATGAGAGCGTAAGTTTTATTTTTAAAATAGGAACCTCGTAAGCTTAGCCGTTACCGTTACCGTTACCAAGTACTCGAGTAGCCGCTCCCTGATTGGACAAGCGCTATCATAGCTCCACCCACCTCCATCTCATTGCTCACTCACTAAAGCTTCTAAGAATCTTTAACTCAGATCTTTATTCAACCTAATGCATTTAACTGATAACTTTTATTATTAAATATTTATCTCAATAGCATTTATTAAATTTTAAAATCTCTATATTGTGCAGCATCCATTTTTACCAAGGTATTGAAATAGCTTTTATTCAGGTTCAGCTTAGACAGGAGATATAGACCCAATTCGGGTTCGATGCTCTTATTTAACCTTCAATATGAACTGGCGTATAGTCTTGAAAAATCCGTAGAGGAGTCCAATCGAATGGATTGCCCCAGAAGACATCGATGGTAGTATTAAAAAAAAAAAAAAAAAAAAAAAAAAACAGAATGAAGGGAACCAAAGAAACTTTTATTCAAGCAAATATTTCGAAAATTTTTAGGAAACATCCCAAACGTAGCCAAATATCCAATTGGACAAAAAATAGATGAGAGGAAATAATAAACTCTTGGATCCTCAGCAAAATGATCTTAACTCCCGAGCTTTTGCACTAATTCAATTTACATGATCTTGCAAAATGTAGTATCTGTAACTATACTAACGATTTGGAACATATTCTTTTAACTTGTTATAAATACACAAAATCACCTCAGAAATCTTTTCAAGACAAATATGCAGCGCAATATTATTTTCAAATAGCTTTGGAAAATTTTATAGCTGATAAACAAGTATTCAGAACATTCTTGCAAAATGTATGAGAAATTTTTTTCTTCTTCGCACTGAGAAGAAACACGGGGCTGTTGGCGACAGACCTTGTAATTTTGAATTTTGGTCTGGTGACGAGGATGACATCTGAGATGGCACGATCTTTTTCAAACTTCCACACCTCACTAAAGAGAGTATTTGGAACTTCGACCAAATTCAATGTGCATCAACCATACTATACTGAGGAGCATTCATGAAGAAGATGATATATTTATTGATGTAAAAGAATATTTTAAAGGGGATAATAGACTTTGTGCGTGTTGCTCTATATTCCTTAAACCTAACCAACCAATCAATCAATCAATTGCAACTGAATGTTGTATTGGTTTTCAAATACACAGCTTTGCACGGCGGCCAAACTATCGTGAGATCGCTGTGCGGAGTATGGCATTAATAGAAGCGTAATTAGAATATGGTTAATTTTTATTCGACAAACAAGAATTGTTGACATAATGATTCTCAATAAACCTGCAATTTTAGTTGTTGGAGAAAGATGTTAACTCCTGCACCTACTAGTATGGCTGCCCATCATAGGCAAGCTAGTAGTCATGGAATGAGAAAAAAAGTGCAGGCAAGTTTTTATTTAACATCATCTTCTCAACAAGTTCAGCAAAATATGCTTACATTACTAATATAACAAAACAGTAAATGTTACAATTGCCAAAATTTTTAGCTTATGATATTAAGTTTCTGTAAAGTTAATTGAATATGTTGAAAATTTTATTAAATGGGTTAATTACATAATTGCCTATTTAGGTTTCATGATTTTTATACCTCAAGAACATAGTTTATTCATGCCCTTCTAATATGATATTTAATAAGATAATTGTTAATTCAATCTTAAAAATATTTCTTAATTTTTAAAGTAAGTTTGCATTAATTTGATATTTAATATTGTTATCAAGGATTTATAATATTTACTGAAGTCTTTATAAATTCAAGGTTTTTATAAACATTTTGATATTTATAACATTTTTCGAATTAGCTTTATTTTAAAGGGTTTGGATGTGTAAATACTTAAATTTAATTCTTTACAATTATTCATATATTAGATCTTGGAAATATTATATTTTTAAATGATAAACCTTTGAGATTAGCCTTATTATGATTGTATATTATCATATTATATACGTTAAATGAGTCCACACTCTTTTAAACACAAATGCAATTTTCAAAAACATGCTATAGCTATAAATAGCACATTAAAATTTTTGACCATTTTTTAATACTGCTTAATTAGTGCAGAGTATTTATTTTTTGTTTATTAAAATATTTGTGAAGTTAAAATTATGAAACATTTTGCTCTGTTTTATAAAATATGTTAAGACTTTTCTCTCTAATATTGAAATCAGTGCATGCTATCATCACATTTTGTAAGTTGAATGAATCCACAGTCTTTTAAATATTGCTGCAGTTTCATCAAGCATATAATACATTTAGTATATGAAATTTTTTTGCCTTTTTTAAATTTTTTTTGAATAAATGCAAATTGTTTTTTGTTCTCTGCTTATGAGAAGACGTATGAAATTGTAATAGTTATGAATCGTTATTTACTCATATTTTTTCAAACATTATGTAAATAAATTTCAAAATTTACCAATTAATCAAATTTCAAAATTAATTTAAATTTTTAGTACAGATGTTCTATTTATGTATCGTAATTTGAAGCTATATTTTGCAATCATGAGTAAAAATAAAATTCTGTAACAATATTTGATATGATTATGCACTCTTTTATAAACAAATTACTATGCTGTGGTTAATTGTGTCTTATATGTTTAGAGTAACTAGTTAATTACTTTTATAAATTACATTTGCAATGTTTAGAGTAATTTAGATTATTATGTGAATATCATGAATTTCTTAACCATCTTTGAAACTGCAAGAAATATTGTTTTAAAAATTGTATTAAATCATATTTCTGAAGAGTTTAAAAGTAAGCACTTGAACATTTACAGATAAATTTTGCTATTTCTAATTTCTACTCAGAATGGACTTTGTTAAATCTTATATATTGTTACAAATATTGATTACTTAGAAATAATTGAAATAGATGAATCATAATAAATGGAACAAAATACAGTACGTTCCTATCAAAGTGTCATTTAAAAAGACAGAAAAGAATGAATTGCTTACTTTATTTTTAAATTTTTTGTATGTCAAATTGGAGATTCAGGGAAATTGTTTTGTTATTTAGTTGCAAATTTTGTTAAAAACAAAATACTTTATTTTTTATCAACATGCTAAAGTTTTACTAAGCATTGTTTGGATCTCATTTTAAAATATTTAAAAATAAGGCATGATTGAACTAATTTTATATTTGTGGTATTCATATCTGTATGGTAAAATATAAGTGTTGTTCCTTATGTATTTAATTATATATGGTTTTTAGAAGTCTTACCGTAAAAGGAATTGGAAATTAAATATTAATGGTTTTAATGTGTTACAATATTCCATTTACTTCATATTACTAAAAAAATGTTTGCATTATCAATTGCAAAGCAGTAAAATAAACTTTAGTAGCCTTGCATTAATATTTTATATGGAATTGCATTCAATTATCTAAATATATATAAAGTGATGCTATATAACAATATTTTCTAAAATGAATTCTCAAGTAAATTTTTTATAGGAAATCCCTACATTCTATCCTTCATTTTACTGATATTTATAAGCTGTATATAAAATTCTAGGCATGAAAATTTTACTGTGCTAATTGCTGTTTTTAGATATTATGGATATCATAATTATACATTTGCGATACAAAAAAAAAAAGTGATTTGCAAATAATTTTCTACATAGAAAGTTAAAAAAAAAGGTGTATTTTCATCTGTAATCCAGACATTGAAACAATACATGCTACCAAAAATTAATCTGAATGATTATCAAGAAAAACAATGAAGTTTTTGTGAAAAATGATTTGTAAAATTACATTAATCATTATTTTAATGGTATTATCATTTAAATTCATATTTTTATTATAATTTATTTTTAATTGTTTCAGTTTGTTTTCGTATCTTTGGAGTAAAATTAGCTTTCTAGAAGTAAACTTATATATATTAAACTTATATATATATCTTTATGTTTAAAAATTTTGTGTTGTGTTGTTTGTCCGCAATGAACTTCTAAACTAATGAATCGATTTTAAGGAAATTTTTCACACGGTGTGCAGTTAGGACCAACTTGAGAGATACAGTAGTTTTTATCTCAAGATATAGTCACATTTTTTTTATTGCAAATTATTTGTTTAATTTGTGCTTTTAGGATCTGCCATTTGGCAACACCCAATTTCTTCAAAATGTTTGGCATCAATATTGTGTTTACGATAGTACTTTATTTCAAATGTTGGGATTGATTTTGATAGAAATTAATTTCAGTTAGATATTTTTGATTTTATTAGGTAGCATTAGTATTTTGTTAAAATTCATGTCTAATAGGAAAAATTGAAGTTCTGTTGGAAAATATAAGCTTAATGGAAACCGTTACACCAAGAATGTAGATGAGAAGAACACTGATAAATATGTTACAACAACAGTAAGAGTATCAAAACTTCAGTCACATTAAAAAACAATTGATGATTTAGAAAATAAAGATCATAACATAGTATTTAATTTTAAAATTTTAAATAATTTTATTTCCTCTTTGAATTATCCTGAGGGTTTTCAAAATGGCATAAAGCTTTTAGAATAATCGGTATTTGGCTTAGCATCTAATTTGTTACTAAAATGATAGAAAATGTAAGAAGCGTTTCCCAAAATAGTATATGAATGATACAATCACGGATATTGACGGTTATCCATTGTATTGCTGCAGAATTGCTAAGAGTGGTGGCCACACATTCACAATGCGATAGTCAAATTCTACAAATCAATTTGAAATTGACAATCAGTGGGTGGTACCATACTCACCATTGCTTTCAAAAATGTATATGGTTCCATATAAACTGCATTCCAACCATATGGTTCATATGATTAGAATGCAATTTAGCCCAACCGCCCTTGATGACAGGAATTATTTTGCGGTATTTTGCCAAATGTGGCTACCCTGGTCTGCCTGGTGGACTTCACGTTCAGCTTAAAAAATTGTCAAGTTTGGCGATTTTTGAAATCGCGCCAAGTGGTTGGGCTAAATTCAAATTAATTTCGGTTCATATTAATGTCGAACTTCGTAGTTTCGTAAAATTGATTAAGTCCATTTGTAAATATGTTAATAAAGGCAGTGATTTGGCCACATATTTGAAGTACAAAGCATAAATAAAAATGATGAAATAACGTGATACCAAATGGGTACTTACATCAGCAGCAACAAAGCTATCTGGCATATTCTTAATTTTCCTATACACGAAAGAGAACCTTCTATCCAGCATCTAGCAATACATTTTGAAAACAGTCAATGTGTGTACTTTGCGGAAGAAAATGTTCTCCAAAAAGCACTTGAGCCTCCAAAAACGACTCTAACTGTATTTTTTACATTGTGTCAGAAACCTGATGTTTTTGGCCAATTATCAAAAACATTACTATACATTGATGTTCCATGTTATTATGCATGTAACAAATCAGGTAAAAAAATGGGAACCATAGAAACAAGGAAAACCACATCCTTCAATTACAGACATATTCAAAGCCAAGGCATTGAGACGGCTTTACTCAGTGCATTCGAAAAAACGTGAATGCTTCTATTTATGGTTGTTGATGGTTAATATTCCTGAATTAATGTCTTTTGAATTTTTGCGAGCAGTTAATAGTTGACATTTTTAATATCATTACTTCTTGCCAAGATACGGCCCCAACTGAAAATCGCATTGGCAGTTGCATTTTCAGGCATTGCTGTCACTTTTCTAGATGGCGGGCGAACGGCACATTCAGCATTCAAGCTGCTATTAGATATTCATAACAAACCAAATGTAATATGTAACATTAAGAAGAATAGGGGAATAGCTGCAGTATTGCGAAAAAGTTCAATCATAATTTGCAATGAGTGCACAATGGCTCATAAACATTAACTTGAAATATTGCACAGAACTATGCAAGATTTGAATGGGAATCATAAACTCTTCAGTGGTGCTGTCCTACTACTGTCTGGTGATTTCCGACAGACCTTACCAGTTATTGTTCGCTCTACTTTCGCCGATGAGATTAGTGGATGTTTAAAACAATCGTTCTTATGGCGAAGTGTCGAAACACTTTCGACTGACGATAAACATGCACTTAAATTTACAAAATGATCCATCAGCGCAAATGTTTTCCGAACAATTGCTAGATATTAGAAACGGTAGAATAGAACTACAACCAAATATGCAATGCATTAAATTGCCAGACAATTTCTGCACTGTTGTTTCGGCAAAACAGGAATTAATTGAGAGTATCTTCCCGGTCATACAGAATAATCTCTTGGATCATAACTGGCTCAGTAATAGGGCTATTTTGGCTGCCAAAAATGTTGATGTTGATGAATTTAACTTCCAGATACAACAGTTGTTGCCAAATAATCTGGGGTTTTTTAATCAATCGACACTATTGTTGATGAAAATGAAAGTGTAAATTTTCCAATTGTAAATTTTTTATTAATTAAAATTGAAAGTGTAAATTTTTTAAATTCTCTGGATATGCCTGGAATGCCACCACATAAATTTTAGTTGAAGACTGATTCATCTATTATTCTTCTGCATAATTTGATTATGCAATGGTACACGTTTGGTTATCAAAAAGATCACTGGAAATATTCTTGAAGCAACCATTTCAACTGGAAGGTTTACAGTAGAAGTGGTCCTGCCGTAGGACAAGGCATTGATTCAACAAGTTTGCCGAAGCATTCTTCAGGAATGGCTTTCCAAATATTGGTTAAAGCTGTCCATTATTCAGTAAGGGTCATTGGTGTTGTGTGATGTGCTTTCACACCTTTCTAATCTGAGTGTCTAGGTGGCCAGTTCATGTCAGAGAAGTCAGGAGAATGCTTATCCAGCTAGGCAGTAGCCAAACTGGGATCTGCGAGAGGCGCAATTGTCATGCAGGAATGCTCCATTTCCATGTGGATGTCAGTACAATAGAAATGGGTGGAGGTGATCACCCAGCAACTCTACGTTGTAAATCACATTGAGGGAGGGTAGGGACAATTATCAGGATCCCAAAAACTGTCACCAGGAAACATCTCAGACCATTATTGAGCCACCATAACCTTGTACAGTTCCAACCTGGCATACAGGTTCCATGGCTTCATGAGTGTGTAACCATATTCTCAGCCTCCTGTCAGTGTGAAGTACTTAGAATCAAGACTCATCACTCCCTGCTACTCATTTCTAGTTCTCTAGTGTCCATTTTCTGTGTTCTCTTGCCCAGGTAAGACATGCAGCCCATTGACGTACCTTGAGCAATGGTACTCTCGTGGATCTACGATTCCCAAAGCCTGTGTAATGAAGTGAGTGTTGCAGGGTTCGTTTACTGACTGTACAACTGGTGCCTTAATTCAGCTGGGTGGTAATTGGAACTAATGTTTTACATTGCTGGTTATGTACAATATGCCTGAGCTGTCTCACACTATGCTCAGTTGGGGCTAATTGTCTTTTGCAGTTTGCCTGATCACTAATTTTTTCCGCACCATTCCGTGTATTCTCATTATACTGTTGACCTTGAAAATCCTAGTTCTCTGATTTCGATAATTGAATGGCCCATGCATCGAGCACCTATTATTTGTCCATGTTCTAAGGCATTAAATCTGAAGTTTTGAAACAGATGATTAACAACTAAAGCAGTACTAGTTATACTTGTAATTACTACAGAATCCCCACATATGCATAAATGAGATGCAATGCTATGCAATTTACATAGCATTGTCTATCCCTTCAATGGCACTTCAGTATATTTGTTATTGTTACTGCTAAAAATTAAAATACTGTTTGTGAGAAAAATGTTAAGTTGAAGATAACGTAGAATCTCCAATTCCAATTCATCTCCTTCAATCTCTAATTCAATCACTCCATCTTATCTGGAATTCAGAAATATATTTAATATACAAAATTTATTTTATTTAAGTGAAAAGTGACACATAATGTAAAATCTCAATTGCATTTTTGTAATGATAAAACTGCAGGTATGTTTCTCTAGCATTTAGATTTAAAAGTCTGAAATGTTTTATGGTGAAGGGAAAATGTAAAAAGAATTCCTAAATTATTTTTGCTGAAAACATTTCTATATTTAAATTTCAGTATCTTTATCAAAGGTAAAGGTTACTAGAGTACCATATATATTTCTGAATGCATCTTCAGATTTAAGTTACTTTTTTATGGTTACATTTGAATCTAATTATAACTGCTCATTTTTTTTACCACTGTCCTTAAATGTGACCTTGAATTTAACTTTTTACTGAATCATGTTTATTTCATGCTGAAATAAAAATAAAACTTTTTTGTCTGTCAAATTTTCATGTAATGTGCATTTCAATTGACTATTTAGATTAAATAAACAATTAGTGTATATTTGGAACAGTTTGGTTAAAAAATTTTTAACAAAGTTTGGAAAAGAATATGAATGCTTGAAAAAAGGATCTTAACTTTTATAACTCTTGTTAGTGGGATAGCCAATATGTATGTCTGGACTTTTTCAGATACTCTTAAAAAAATTCAGATCAACTATTGTAGTTTTTTAAATGAATCATTGCAGATGACCTCTGATAATTCTCTGAATAAAAATCCATTTCTCCTTTGCATGGATTAACTATAGCTGTAAGAATAATTTACATAAAATTCATTTGATTTTAATCAATGTAATGGTAATTAAGATTGATCATTTATTAATATTAAATTGATTATATTACCAATATTTATTAAAAAGATAAACCCACTGGAATATTTTTTACCCATGCTCTTGATAATAGCCTTTTATAAATTGAATAAAAATACACAGAAAATTATTTACTATCTTTGAAGTTATGGGTTTTATTCGTACTATGTATTAAAATTTTTAAATTGAGTTTTTTTTTTTTTACACTTATTAAAACTGAAATGTTTCTAATTATTAGTTTCATTTTTTTAGATTAATTTAAAAGGTTGTGTAACATGCCAATAAGCAATGTTATTTTACAGTCATTTCATCATTTATTTTTTTTTTTTTTTCTCTTGTTATAATTTATGAAATACATAAAATTTGTATTTGAAATTTAGCTTATTCTTACCACTGTACATGTGCTGAATGACACTTGATGATAAACATGTGCTTATAGCATTACCTATCAGGCTTTAATATATATTATTTATAACTATTTTGATATTGTGCTTTCTTTCATTTAATAATTATTTTCAAATTTATTTTGTGCATGACATGTCCTGGATTACCATAGCACTCTCTCTATTTGTGACCCATCTTCTTGTTCACCAGTTTTTACTTTTTTACTGTTTATTTCCAAGTATCGCGATTACAGTTGCTGCACCTTGCTTGATGTAGCTTAGTCATGTCTGGGTCATAGGCCATTAATCTCCACCATTGTATCTTTCCATGACATTCTATAGCAATTAAATTTAAACTCTGCATTCTTGCTTAAACATTTTATTTTCTAAGCCATTCTCTACATTTCAATAATTTTCATGTTCGTTGTATGGCAATATTACACTACAAAACAATGCTTCTGAGTTACAAAAAAATACATAGGGGGGGGTACAAAATAATTTCCTATATCCTTCGAGTATCAGCTGTTACTATTATTTCACTCCATGCAACAATTATAGTCATTTCTCTCTTTATTAGGTTTCATTTCTTTAATAGCAATTATAAAATAATTCAAATGTACTATGATGTATTACTGTTATTAACATTTTTGCTTGATAAAATTTTTTTTTTTTAGCTATTTTTATTAAGTAGAAAACTGAAGTTTTTCAAAAGTTAGGCTGTCTATAAAATGTTCATAAAAGTGTGGTACAATAAAAGTTATTGCTTAGAGCAGGCCTGGCCAACCCATGCCCTACCTGGTATCAGCCTGTGGAGCTGGATCATCTGAACAAAAAAATAAACTTTTATTGTACTTAAAAGTACCAAAGAACACTCTGCCATGAGTCATTCCTATCGTATCTCATTATTATGGGAGTATCTCTGTACATTAACTTGACTATCGTCATAATTTTTCTTCTATATTCTTGCTCTGAAATAAAGTTGAGCTCATTTTAATAAGCTTGTTGGCTGTCTTGCATGAATGGAGGATACACAATGTATACCTAACCAGCAAACCTACTATAGAGTTAGAATGTGCATTACTAGATGGGGAGAGAGAATGTAATGTGCAGATCGGGCAAAATAACAGCAACCAGTCTGTCTGTTGCAAGCCTAATATATTTCACCCAGAACCATATGGTTCCAGAAAGACTGCTCGTTGTCTTTTGATCGCTAATAATATAACACATCGATCAATAACTCCCGAGTCTAACATTGAAAACAACATTTTTTTTGCAAAATTTTTTTTTATTCATCAACATAACACCTTTTGTTAATCACCTTTTAGGGTGATACAATCGTTCCAACGCTTTTCCAAATCTTTTTTTGTTTTTTTTCTTTTTTGCAAGAAATCTTTTTTGTTGCGAGTAAATAGCGATAAACAGCTTTCTGAATCATCGACTCGTTGCTGTTTTTGTTCCATCGAAAGCAATCGCGGCACCCACTTGGAAAAACCTTTTTCACTTCACTTCAAAAAACCTTTTTCAGTAAATACACTTCCATATGATATCTGTGTCATCTCAGCAATCTCACAGAGCTTCACTTTACGATCTTTCATTATAATTTTTGTCACTTCACTCACATTTTCCGGTGTAACGGCTTCCACAGGTCTACCCGAGCGTTCCGCGTCATTTGTGTCGGTACGACCACATTTAAACTCGGCAAACCACCGACAAATCGTTGCTTTTGATGGACAAGAGTCCGGGTAACATTTTTCAATCCATTGTTTCGCTTGCACGGTGTTTTTACCCATTAAAAAACAATGTTTTATCAGAACACGAAACTCGGTTTTTTCCATTTTTTAAACAAACTACAAAACGACTTTACTCCAACCTCGATAACTCAGCTGTTTCTGGTCCGATCGACTTAAAATTTTGACACGTTTCAAGCAAAGGTTAGTACTCTAGAAAGACCTGGTTACTGGTTTACTATGAGCGCCATCTCTGGGTTAGTCTCGGGAGTTATTGATTGATGTGTTAGCACCAGCATTGAGTTGTAACGGCAGGATGGTTTCATAAATTATATTTCGTACTGATACATAATTTATTGCAGAATGTTCTTAATTTCTCTAATGAGGCTCAGAAGATTAGTTGCTTGCATGCAACTCGAGAGGTGCAGGTATTGATAGTTTTTAATGTGATAATTTGAAATGGCATTAAGTGAGCCAAAATTGAAATGAAGGTAATAAATCAAATTCATTATATAAACACACACACAAGAGGGCTGCATTATGTGTGTGTATATATATATGTGCATGCAGCTCTCTGTAATAAAATGTGTTTTCAAAACGGCCCACAAAGTTTATTGGGTTGGACAGGCCTGGCTTAGAGCAATAATTATTTGTAATTCATTTCATATTTATTGTCATACTTAACTAATTGAATTGTTATTGCTAATGGAAAGTAAAAATAAAAATTATCATTCAGAGTACATTATTTGTCATGCCTTATTACCTCATAATATTTTGTACTTAAGTAATTCTATCCATCTTCTGTTAAAAATTTATTTACTTTGGTGTAAGAGAAAATTTTGGCTGTGTAGAAAATCATTAATTTAAGTTGTGTATTCTTCCTCATTTAATTAGTTTTCAGACAAATTTATCAGATTATTTATTGTAATTATTGAAAAAAGTATATGTTCTTCTGGTGTCAAATAAGAATTTTTCATCACTTTGGATGAGAATATTTTTATAAAATATCAATAGTGTACATTTCTGTCTGAAATTAAGAAATTTGGAAATAAAATTTAGCTAGGTTTCCAGTGTATATTTTATGATTATTTTTTTTATCATTAGAACATTCTTTTACAAATTAATATTTTTACTTTAATTTTATAATTTTAAATTTATTTATCATTATTTACTTCTTAAAAATCCATCAATGTACTCTGGAGTGTTCATTAGATTTCCCATTATGTATTTTTTTTTTTTTTTTTTTTCATTTCTCATTTTCCCATTTTTATAAATAGGGATATTTTTTTCCTTTCTTTTTGCTCTGTTTTCATTCAATAACTTGCATACTTGTTTAAAGTATTCACTAATAATTCAAAATTTTCAGAAATCATATGTAGCTTATTCCTTTTTTATTGATTCTATAAATAATTGTATTATAATCTTTTGTGTTGTGTTTTTGTGAGCTTATCAAGGAGTGATTTTTCTGTCCATTTTACTATGTCAAGTTTCTTACTTTTAATTTCGTGACCAAATTGCTTTTCATGTATTGTGTTTACTAGCAATCTATGTGTTCTTTAAAAACATTATATACTTTTAACGTATTTTTATTAAGTTTTTGTATTTAGTTGGTTTAGTTTACCTTTATTTTCTTAGGGAAATTATATATACATGTCAAATGTATACACATTTTTATTGCTCTTCAAAGAAATTATAAAATTCAGTATATTCATTTAAATGATTTATTTTCATTTGATATATTAAATATGGTGTGTTCTCTTATAATTTTTTTTTCTCAATCAATGAGACCATGCTCTCTAGATAAGGTTTGGAGCTTATTAATGATGGAAATGTATATGCTGTGTTACATTATGTAACGGTTGATCATCTACAAACACTTTAAAAATTAAGATGTTCCAAATTAAGAAGTATAAAATTGTGCAATGTTTTCCAACATTTGTTGATATTTTCTTTGATATTGCTCTTTTTTTTTTTTTTTTTTTTTTTGTAAGATGAAATTAAAATAGGTGAGCATAACAATTTTTTAAATTAACTCAAACATTATGGTCCCTTTTATTCTTTCAATGGTAAGGGAGTATTAAAGAATTATTACAGTTAATTGTTAATGTAGGTACAAGTAAATATTGAGTGTACTTTGTAGTGCAATTTTTTTCCTCTGATAAAACTCCAAAACCCTTTAATTTGCACATTTTGAAAGATATACATCTTTTTGTTTTATTCTTTAATATGGTTGTATAAATTATCAAATGCAGTGCTATCTGAAATTATTCATGTTAGCATGTCTTAAAAATTTGAATAGGGAAGCTCTAACCTAGGTTTTGAATTTAATTTATCATTATATAAAAGTTGTTAAAAATTCTTCTTTGCACAGATTTAATAGGATGTTAATTCATGCAGATGTTTTTGTTGGTTTTAATTAAGATTGAGTTGACATTTTTTGTTCTCTTCCTCCCCTCCCCCAATTCTCGGCAATTTTTTATCTGTAAGTATTAAATGACTGAGGAGAAGCTTGGAGACATTTGAGAAATTTTTGAATATTCAATAGTAAAGATTCATCTCTATTTTGAGGCTTAATTTTTTTGTAAATGTTCATTATATACTCATAAAAATATTTGAATGCATTTTTAGATTTGTATTCTCTTCGATATAGTCTATTCCCTGTTAACTTTTGCTCTCAAAGTTGGACTTTAATGTGTTCAGTACAATATGTTTTTTGTTGACTAAACTGGATTTTTGTTAATCTTGAGCGACACAATAGTTTCTGGTGAAAAAGCTCATCATTTTGATCCTTTATCAGATGATGAGGACAATACTTGAGTTGGTGCCTAAATGAGCTAAATTTCCCATCATGTTATTGTAGGCAGTCAGTGAAGATTTTGATGGCAAATTTGTGACTGATAACTGTGATTACAAATCATGATCATTGTATGAAATACATCTTAAATAATATTTCACTCTTCTAACTTAACATCATGATAGAATTTTGAGGCTCAATTCCATTTATTCCACTGAATGGTATTCATGACAAGGTACCAATTCAAAAGTCCATCACTGGTACTTTAGTGTGTATTTAATGACATTTAACTCGGGCATTGTAGTTCATACATTCTTTCACAACTGTATTATGGAATAAAAGTTTCCGTAATTTTGTAGTATTTTTCTCTAGATTCTTTAAATTTAAAAAAAAAAAGCGTTGTCATATTTCAGCTCAAAACCATTTTTTAGCTAAGTAAACACCTTTTTATATTTGAAATTCAGTATGAACGTTGAGCAATTGATTTTTAAATTTCATACATATTGGGTTTTAAATAGAAGTAATAAATAACATTAATATCATTATGAATGAATGAATTTTTTTACTGTTATATAAGGCTTCTATAACTATATAGGTGCCGTATATTTTAGTATTTACTTAAGTGTTGACTATAAGACTTAGTTTTTATATAATGTAAGTTAAATGATTAAGTAAACGACTGAATCTTATGAAGATAGATTTTTTTCTGCAAGAAATGGGGTAATCATTCTAAAAATCAAGTCAGTTTTAGAAAGTTTCTGTGCGGTCTTCTGGATTAAATCCAGTTTGGTTAATTTTCTTGCTTCAAATGCAATCTCAACATGACATCTTTCTAATAACTTATTCTTTTTACGGCTTTATCTCTTAATTTTCTACATTTAGTTTCTTTTCCTGCTTCCTTTTTCTGGTGTTATCTCAGTTTCTAAAATTATTATCCCCCTTTTCATTTTTTGATTTATTCTGTAGCTCGAAAACCAAGTCCATTGGAAAAAGAACTTGACAAGTTAACAAAAGACAATGTTGGGAATTTAACTTATATAGTTTCTAATGCAACCTTAATAAAGTTAAAATGTCAGTTTATATAACTCAGCTTGATTCTGTTATTCGTAGACTTAAGTTGAGTAATAGTTATTGATGCCGTATAATTTTTTGAACCTCATGCATATGACTATGAAGATTTGTGAATTAACACTCCTTTCCCAAAATTTCCACACAATGCATCCTAAGGATTTTTAGATTCCTTGAAATTTAACTTGCTGTATTTCATGTTATTCTATTCAAAATTTGTTTTTAGTTAAATTTTGCCCTGAATTTGTAGTTCTCTAATTTCACAATTCTTCTAACCAGTTACTATAGACTTATATAAATTCTATTAATTTATTTAAAAAAAAAAAAAGATTATTCTTCTGGAAGTTCATATTAAATTGGTGAACAAAGAATAAATCTTGCTTAGAGTTGAAGTAAATGTAGATCAGGGAGTACTTATTGTGAATGATGGCAAATAAAAATAATCAAAATAAGGTAAAAAAGGTCTCTTTGTAAGGATCTTAATTTAACAGACTTTTAAAAAAAAAATCAAGAAAAGAATGATAAATTTGTGCTTACAGTACTGTGTAATAAATATCTGAACTGATTGCAAAGCGTAGTAACTAAAACCACAGCGTAGTGTCCTGCTGAATTCCTTTACATGTTTATTCCATATAAAACTGTTGTAAAGTATAATTGTGATTGCATGCTAAATTAAACTGGGTCTCAAAATCCTCATTGCACTCGTTTGGAAAATAGAAAAGAGAAGTATTACTTCAGGTATCATCTTTGTCACCTGACTGTGATTTACAATTACTGGATTCATCAATAATCTATTGTATTGTTATTATGTAACTTTTTAACTCGGAACAAAACATACAAGTATCTGGGGGGAAAATTTATTATGGATGAATTTCTTGACTATAGTAGAAAAGAAAGCACAGTTTTTCTTATTTTTTTTATATATATATATATATTTGAATATTTGCTTTTTATTGAAATCATAGGTTTTGGGTTGATGCCTGTTACACTTGAATAATTTTATAAATTAATAATAATCCTAAATTATAAATCAATTCTCATCTCAGCTGCTGATCCAAATGTTTTTCTTAAGGATTTTGAGTGTGAATGATCATTGTGAAGAAAACTGAATCATATTTAATTCTTATTTATCTAATAATAATTTTTAAATTGTTGAAAGGATTTTAAAAAAAAAATCTTAAAAATCGAAAATATTTCTGAAAAATACTTTCTAAATTTTTAAAAAAGAGCTGTAATGGTTCGATAAAAGTGCATTACTTTAACTAAACAGCTGTAGCCGAATTTTTTTGCTAGTAAACTATCTTTCTTTTATCATAAAGGTGCAATACATTTAAATTCGAGGTCTGTTGATTATATCTACTTGAATACTTAAATTTTAATAAACATTTAGAATATTTACAAACATTTGCTTTATATTTCATGACCATGAAATGAGGATGTTAAATTTACTTCATTGATGTAAATATATTGTGAGAAAAGGAATGTTTGTTAAAATAAATATTACAAAAACTTTTTCATACAAATATTTATGATTGTTATTTCATGATTTTCCCCTCCCTAAACAATGGATTAAATTATTGAATCTGTATATCTTTTTTATGATATTTACAAAGATTTATTTAACTTTTTACTTAGTTTGTAAATTTTATTTGAAATATATTTTCATTGTTTTCAACTTTGTTTTAGGTGTCTTTTGTTATCCGTGATGAAGTTGAAAAATATCATAGATCTGGTGTAAATTCACTTCAGTATGATGGTTATCTTGGTCGTTTATATTCTGCTGGACGAGATTCCATAATAAGGATTTGGAATGTTAGAAATCTAAAGGTAATTACGTTTAGTTTGTCTAATTTTTAAGAAATATTCATAATTCATGTTTCTGCTAATTGTAAAGTGAAAAATGTTAAAATTATTTTTATTAAATGCCCCATAAACCTTAGTTTAGCTTTTAAGTCAGTGCAACATATTTTTTATGATAAATAATTTTATTTTCTTGATTCAATCAAAAAGAATGTTGGCTACATCTCCCTCCTTTATTTGCTTGGATCATAATTTTTTTTATCTCTAACTTATAAAAGAAATTTTTAAGATTTCAAGTCTAATCTTTTAAATTAAATAATATTCCTACATTAGGGTAAAATAACGTAATATTTGTATATATGTACTGTAAAATTTAACTATTCACAGTTGTGTGAAAATCTACATCTTGAGTTTTTGAATAATTATCAATCTCTTTTGGAACTTTAAGCAATTCTCTTGCAGTATTTGTTACTTAAGCTTTCTTTCTTTCTTTCTTTTTTTTTTTTTTTAAAAAATCATCTAATGAAATGCTTACTTTTTATGAAATATTTCAGTTTGTTTACTTGAAAGACATATATTTATACTACTGCTTAAAAGCACACTTTTTTAGATATTCAGAAATAATTGACTTGCATTAAAAGTAGCTAAAATAGTTTCAAAAAAATGTCAAAACTTGTAGCATTTAAATTTTGGAGATTATTTTTATTTCTTTTTGAAATAAGATTTTTTTTTTTTTTTTTTTTGGTTCACATCTTTAGACATGTTGAAGAAAAATATATTTATGGGTTCTCCTGATGACACATCAGCCAAAAATTCATTAGTGGTATTTTCTAGCTTATGTCTTTGAGGTAATGGCTACAGTTGCTGGTTTATCATGGTCATTGGCTCATGGCTGTTGCTTCCATTGAGTTGTAGGTTCTAGTCCTTATGCCACTAAAGACCCACTATGTAACTGAGCTGATTCATGTTAAATCTATCGAGGCTTCAAGTCTTCCCTAGAGCATGATGTGGAATGTTGGAGATGGGATTCTAGCTCAGGTGTTTCCTCATCACTTGACTGAGGTTTAAAACTATGAGGCCTTTTGCCAATAGCCTTTGTGTTGTTTCTAAGTGCAACATTAATAAACAATCAATTAATCAAGTCTTGGAGTAATATGTCACATGACAGTTCAATTACAGCCTCAACATCTGAATCCAACAATTATGTCTTGAATTCTATGTTAAATGACAATGGGTTTCTTATCTATTCCTTGCTGCTATTGATTGGGGGAAAATATTCATGAAGATAGTCTCCAGGCCTAGCAAATGTTCTTTGATAGCAGCTGAAACCTCATCCAGTAATGAACTACAGCATTCTCATTCTATTGTCATATTAGCTTTAATCTTTGTAATTACTAGCTTCCATTTGATGTAATTACTGAGTTTTTTGCAGTAGTCACAATCTTTTTTTTTTTTTAATTTTAAAAACATTAGCATTGTTACATTATGTAAAATCATATTTAAAAATTATTCAAAAAATATAAAAATTATCACAAAGACAAGCTACGTTCAAAAACCAATCGACATTTTGAAAATTGTTTTTGAATTGAAATATTACATTCTTAACTGTTGGAGTTTGTTGTTCTATGAATGTTGAAATTTTTTCTTTAATTCAATTTAGTCTTTTTTAAAACATCTCCTCTTGATAGTCATTGTACCTTGAAGCATAGAAGATATTCATGTTCACACCCTATTTCTTTACACATAGCAGAAAATATTCTTGACTTAACTGGATGAGATTTTATAAAGTTTACTTAATTTATGCACAAATGCATCTTTGCAGTTGAAAATAATTTCATTTTTTAAGCTTTAATGCCTCTGTGTATGCTACAATATACCCATACTCAATCTAGAGCTAAAGCTTTGATCATTGGGAGAAGTCCAATATGAGCACCAGCCATTGCACTTGCACAGCAGCTGCTTCAAGATTAATGCTTTTCTTTCATTCAGTGCTATTTTAATTAAAGTAATTGTAAAAATATTTGTTAACCTTTGGTTGTTCTTGTTGTTTGAGGTTTATGAAATAGAAATTATTTGGGAGTTGCATTGTTTAAACCATATTTTACAAAATACATGTAAATTAGCATTATCTAATGCAGGGGTCGCCAAACTCTTTTGATCATCGCCCCCTATATAATTTTTCGAAATCTCCATAGACCCCCACAAAGGTTATTTTCAGGTAATTAAAATAAAACTATATATTAGTCTAAATATTTAATAAATCAGAAACAGTAAGTAAAATAGCTACAGATTTTTTACTTCTTAATGAGATGAGTGTGCCTGGTGTTTCTTGGCAAGGTTCGCTATATTGGGTTCGAAATTAGTGAATTTTAACCGTAAATCCCCTCGAAGCTCCACATTTAATTTATCTCTGTTCTTAGTTAAAATTGAATTAACGTGACTGAAACCGGCTTCAATCATATACGAACTTGGAAACGCCAGCATAAATGGCTGAGCCATTTCGTAAAGTTTCACATATTTTTGCTTTATATTTATATTAGTCCAAAATTTATGTATTGTCAAATTTTTAATAAGCGTTTTTGCTTCAAGATCGGACAATAGTTCAGCAAGCTCATCTTGTATGTTGATGTCGACGTTATCAATTTGCGCCGAAAATGGCACAATAATCCAATCAGGGATGTCGATGTTTTCCAAATCAACAAAGCGCAGTTTAAAATCGTCGCTTAATTTTTGAAGATGATTTGTATATATTTCAAAGTCTTCTTCTTTTATTTTTAATTGTTGCAGATTTGAAAAATACTTATAATCCTTACGTAGCAATGAAGATCTAAAAAAATTTAATTTTACTTGGAAGCCTAACAGTATTGTCCGAGCTTGGATAATTGTTACATCTTTTCCTTGCAGTTTTGTTTGAAGGTCATTAAATTTTCCAAATAAGTCTGCTAAATAAAAAATATGGTTTTTATTGTTTTGGAGTTCATTGCTTAGAACAAGATTTATTTCGTTCTGAAATTCTGTCGTGGAGTCAAATAAATTGACGAGCCGCTGCAAGCATACACCTCTAGACAACCATCTAACCTCGGTGTGCAGAAGTAATTGGTTAAATAACTCATTGTTTTCCTCACAAAGTTTGGCAAATAATCTTGATTTAAGAGGTTGAGCTTTAATTTGATTAATAGATTTAATACAAAACTGTAAAGCTTCATGTAACTCTGAACTCAGATATTTTACTACTAAGTTGTGTCTATGCAACACACAATGAATAGTACGAATACCGGGCACTTTTTCTTTGAGGCATGTAGCAAAACCTCGGTAATGCCCTAACATAGAAGGTGCGCCATCTGTGGCTACTGCTATTATATTTTCAAGCGGAATGTCATATTTATTTAAATATTCTTGTAAACATCTAAAAATTGTCACTCCCTTCCCATCGGTTTCAAGATATTTAGCAAATAAAAATTCATCAATGACTTCTCCTTTAATTTTACTGAAATATCTAACATACGCCATAAGAATAGCAGAAACGCCAAAAACAGATTCATCAAGTTGTATAGAGAACTTGCAATTTTTTAGCTCCGAAACTACTGTGTTTTCTATTTCTTCGGCCATTTCGTCAATACGCCGTTTTACAGAATTTGCACTTAATGGCAAAGACTTTAAAACATTAGTAGAGTCTTTTTTCATCACATTCTCAATGACGTCTTTAATTGCAGGTACTACAATTTCTTCTGCGATTGTGTGGGGTTTTCCCCTCTTTGCTATATTAAGCGAAATCTTGTACAAAGCAATTAATCCTCCTTCATTTTCAATTTCAGTAGACTGTTTTATAAAACTTTTTAGAGTTGGTCGACATGTGAATTTTTCTTTGAGTTTTTTGAAAAATTCTAATTCTTCATTTTTTTTTATCTGAATGAAGCCTTTCAAGATGATCTTTCATTTTTGATGGTTTCATGTATTCATTTCCAAAAGTTTTTTCGCATATAAGACACATAGGAATAGTTTCATTTGTCGGTGAACAAATAAATCCAAATTTTAAGTAATCCAATGAATAATACCGACATTTCTTTTTAGATACTGAAGCTGTCATTTTTAAATGAGGGTTCTGTAAATAAGTTAAAATTAAGTTGGTATATTATACTAATCCACATTATTAAAGCTTACCTTTTCACAAGTAACAATAATTAAAATTGATATCAAAACTAAACGAATAGTTTTATAGAAACAATAACTAATTATCCAATGGTAGATATAATAGTAGTAATAAGGACACTACAAGCATTTAATACTGTTCACAGTTCACAAAAATAGCTGAAAATGCATATGATATTTACGTTTGTAGCATCCAGTGTAGAATTGGACAAGCGCACTTATGCATCTGACTCATATGCAAGGCTCGTATGGTTTGCGATGGAGACAAAGGGTGAACCAACGACACGATACGTAACTGCCGTATAAAAAAGAAAAAAACTAAAACCACAAACATAAGAAGAAAGAAAACGGAGTACTGAAGATTCCCTACGCGCTTAATGCATAGAAAGCCAACGGCAGTGTCGTCACTCGCCAAGTCTGCGCCAAAGGCTCCTAATTGGTTGATGGGTTCGCCAGCAAGAGACACGGATAAGCCTCAATCGCTCTTCTGGCTCTTTGAACTGCAAATTACAAATTGGTCACAAGGTCAAGTTGTGACGTCACGGTATACATACGAAAACACATAAGGAAAAAAGGGGCAGATTGTTTTCTGATTTATTATTTTATTTTCTATAAAGAATATAATATTAAGTCAATTATAAAAATATTTTAAATTTTTACGTACGCAGTTAGATATGTGTGATTTGCGTATTAAGAACTGTTTTTCTTTCGAGTCCCAATAGACCCCCATTCGACCCCTTGGGTCAGATAGACCCCTACTGTTGTTAAATAGACCCCTAGGGGTCTATATAGACCACTTTGGCGACCCCTGATCTAATGTATCCATTTTCATCAACTTGAACAGTAAAGGAGTTACATTCTTTTAAGTGATGTATGACTGTTTCTGTATCCTCAACCATTTCCATGATTCTGTGTTCCATTGTATTATTTGACAAAGCCAGTGAATTTACTTCTTTTTTATAATATATCCAAAATGCTACTATTTTTGATGTTTAAATTATTTTTTAGCAATGATGTTAGGATAACTGATAGTCGTGTGTAAAAAGATGAGATACTTTTTAACAAACTATAAATTTATTAATAACGACTGCCAGCAGCTATGCTTGTGC